>JASTWB010000684.1:0-10960 GCA_032158295.1 Pycnopodia helianthoides | reverse complement strand
TAACGAGAAAAAAATTTTGGGTTGGCAGGGCAGCAAAGCCATAACACAGTTCTGTAACATAATACATTCACATAATAACTATTTCATTTGTCCCAGGTAAACTTGAAGCACATTCACTGAAAATAATGAGCTTGAATGCTAACAATACAACGGTACAAACCATTTTATGCATCATGACTTCCGCAAATCGTGAAAAAACAACTATTTTTTCATTAAAAAAAAACATTGTCCCTGTGGGATTCCATCAAATTTTTAAAAGCAGCGGGCTGAAAAGAACAATGGCTAAGAGGGGGAAACCCAGCCGGGCGTTGGCGCTTTGCCAAATCAACGGTCACCATTTATTACGAATGTCTCGAGGGGAAATGTGCGTGCATGTGATTTTTTTATTGATTGAGTTAAAATTTTGGTATTACATGCCAATAGTCTGTATTAAACATGAAGTGTTGAAAACTTGAACTGGCAACATTACACGGTAAGAACTGCAACATGCATGATGGGTCGCATGGTTTAAGGCTTGGAATGTCCTTATGTCCAGAGGGTGAACAAATAGTACAACAAGATGGTGTGACCGCAAAGTGTATCGCCTAACATCCTTTGTGCTCGGCCCTTTGTTGCTACTAAATGCACAGGTTGCCTAGACATATTACTATTTCATCTTGTCCAAGGTAAACTGGATTACATTTACTGGAAGTAATGGGCTTAAACTGGCAGCGATACATGGTACAAACCTTATTAAGCACTATGATTTCTGTAAATCGAAAAAAAAACCTGGTCATTTCAATTCAAAATCACATTGGTCCTTGTTGGGTTCCATACATTTTATGTAGGCAGTGGGCTGTATAGAACAATGGCTAAAATGAGAAAAACAGAGCCGAGAGAGAGTGCTATGCCAATTTAACGGTCACGATTTCGTTACGAAGGCCTCGAAGTGACATCAGGCCTTGAGTTGTGTCATGCTATCAATGCCAAAGCTAGGAATTTGGTGGTCACAGTCTAGGATGCTCATTTCCCCCTTATAAATTACTTTGTGCTCTCAAGAAAATGGTGAAATACCCGTGAGATAAGTTTGTTGACAAAACAAATTAATTATACGAGACAACAAATTTGGGTTGGCAGGGGCAGCAAAGCCATAACAACAGTTCTGTAACATAATACATTCACATAATAACTATTTCATTTGTCCCAGGTAAACTTGAGCACATTCACTGAAAATAATGAGCTTGAACTGCTAACAATACACGGTACAAACCATTTTATGCATCATGACTTCCGCAAATCGTGAAAAAACAACCTATTTTTTTCATTAAAAAAAAGCATTGTTCCCTGTGGGATTCCATCAAATTTTTAAAAGCAGCGTGCTGAAAAGAACAATGGCTCAAGCGGGGAAAACACAGCCGGGCGAGGGCGCTATGCCAAGTTAACGGTCACGATTTCGTTACGAATGCCTCGAGGGGACATGTGCGTGCATGTGATTTTTTTTTTATTCATTGAGTTACAATTTTGGTATTACATGCCAATAGTCTGTTTTAAACATGAAGTGTTATAAACTTGAACTGGCAACAATACACGGTAGGAACTGCAACATACATGATAGGTCGCAGGGTTTAAGGCATGGAATGTCGTTATGTCTAAAGGGTGAAAAAATAGTAACACAAGATGGTGTGACCGCGAAGTGTATCGCCTAACAACCTTTGTGCTCGGCCCTTCGTTGCTACTAAATGTACAGGTTGCCTAGTCATATAACTATTTCATCTTGTCCAAGGTAAACTGGATTACATTTACTGGAATCAATGAGCTTAAACTGGCAACGATACATGGTACAAACCTTATTATGCACTATGATTTCTGTAAATCGCAAAAAAAACCTGGTCATTTCAATTCAACATCACTTTGGTCCTTGTGGGGTTCCATACATTTAATGTAGACAGTGGGCTGTATAAACCAATGGCTAAAATGAGGAAAACAGAGCCGAGCGAGGGTGCTATGCCAATTTAACGGTCACGATTTCGTTACGAAGGCCTCGAAGGGACATCAGGCCTAGAGTTGTGTCATGCTATCAATGCCAAAGTTAGGAATTCGGTGGTCACAGTCTAGGATGCTCATTTCCCCCTCATAAATTAGTTTGTGCTCTCAAGAAAATGGTGAAATAGCCGTGAGATAAGTTTGTTGACAGAACAAATTAATTATACGAAAGAACAAAAGTGGGGTTGGCAGGGGCAGCAAAGCCATAACAATAGTTCTGTAACATAATACGAACACATAATAGCTATTTCATTTGTCCAAGGTAAACTTGAGCACATTTACTGAAAATAATGAGCTTGAACTGCCAACAATTCACGGTACAAACCATTTTATTCATCATGACTTCCGCAAATCGTAAAAAACACAACTATCATTTCATTTTAAAATCACATTGATCCCTGTGGGATTCCATCAAATTTTTAAAAGCAGCGGGCTGAAAAGAACAATGGCTAAGAGGGGGAAACCCAGCCGGGCGTTGGCGCTTTGCCAAATCAACGGTCACCATTTATTACGAATGTCTCGAGGGGAAATGTGCGTGCATGTGATTTTTTTATTGATTGAGTTAAAATTTTGGTATTACATGCCAATAGTCTGTATTAAACATGAAGTGTTGAAAACTTGAACTGGCAACATTACACGGTAAGAACTGCAACATGCATGATGGGTCGCATGGTTTAAGGCTTGGAATGTCCTTATGTCCAGAGGGTGAACAAATAGTACAACAAGATGGTGTGACCGCAAAGTGTATCGCCTAACATCCTTTGTGCTCGGCCCTTTGTTGCTACGCCAATTAGATTCGGCACAGTAGATATCCCTAAATTGCCATTTGTGCCTCAAGAAAATGGTAATTCACCTTGCCAAGGTAATCTGGATTACATAGAATAAATAGCTTAACGAGACAACAAACAGTGGGTTGGCAGGGCAGCAAAGCATAACAATAGTTCTGTAAATAATACGCACCTAATGCTATTTCTTTGTAAGGAAAAATTGAGCACATTTACTGATAATATGGCTTGAAATCCAACATTCCTGGTTAAACCATTTTATTTATATGTGGCAATCGTAAAAAACAATCATTTAATTTTAAAATACATTGATCCCTGTGGGATTCCATAAATTAAAAGCAGGGGCTGAAAGCACAATGGTTAAGAGGGACCACAGGGGCGTTTGGCGCTTTGCCAATCAACGGTCACATTCAGTTACGTATGTCTGATAATGCAAAGTAGGATTGTGGTCTTAGTTCTTAATCTCATTGAGTTAACAATTTTAAGGTATACATTTGTCTCTTAAAATGAGTGTGAAAACCCGTGAATAATGGCAAACAAATTAACGTTAAGAAGCAACATAAGGTGGGTTTAAGGTGGCAATGCCTTATGTCCAAGAGGTGTAACAAATACAAACACATGTAGTATTCGCAAAGTATGTCCCTAAACTTGCTTTTGCTCGGCCCTGAATATGACTTGAACTGCAAAATACACGTACAAACCATTTTATGCATCATGACTTCCGCAAATCGTGAAAAAACAACCTATTTTTTTCATTAAAAAAAAGCATTGTTCCCTGTGGGATTCCATCAAATTTTTAAAAGCAGCGTGCTGAAAAGAACAATGGCTCAAGCGGGGAAAACACAGCCGGGCGAGGGCGCTATGCCAAGTTAACGGTCACGATTTTCGTTACGAATGCCTCGAGGGACATGTGCGTGCATGTGATTTTTTTTTTATTCATTGAGTTACAATTTTGGTATTACATGCCAATAGTCTGTTTTAAAACATGAAGGTTATAAACTTGAACTGGCAACAATACACGGTAGGAACTGCAACATACATGATAGGTCGCAGGGTTTTAAGATGGAATGTCGTTATGTTAAAGGGTGAAAAAATAGTAACACAAGATGGTGTGACCGCGAAGTGTATCGCCTAACAACCTTTGTGCTCGGCCCTTCGTTGCTACTAAATGTACAGGTTGCCTAGTCATATAACTATTTCATCTTGTCCAAGGTAAACTGGATTACATTTACTGGAATCAATGAGCTTAAACTGGCAACGATACATGGTACAAACCTTATTATGCACTATGATTTCTGTAAATCGCAAAAAAACCTGTCATTTCAATTCAACATCACTTTGGT
The DNA here is from genome assembly GCA_032158295.1 of Pycnopodia helianthoides. Lineage (NCBI taxonomy): Eukaryota > Metazoa > Echinodermata > Asteroidea > Forcipulatida > Asteriidae > Pycnopodia > Pycnopodia helianthoides. The sequence goes on along the minus strand of JASTWB010000684.1, from coordinate 6,810 downwards.
CCTTGTGGGGTTCCATACATTTAATGTAAGACAGTGGGCTGTATAAACCAATGGCTAAAATGAGGAAAACAGAGCCGAGGAGGGTGCTATGCCAATTTAACGGTCACGATTTCGTTACGAAGGCCTCGAAGGGACATCAGGCCTAAGTTTGTGTCATGCTATCAATGCCAAAGGTTAGGAATTCGGTGGTCACAGTCTAGGATGCTCATTTCCCCCTCATAAATTAGTTTGTGCTCTCAAGAAAATGGTGAAATAGCCGTGAGATAAGTTTGTTGACAGAACAAATTAATTATACGAAAGAACAAAAGTGGGGTTGGCAGGGCAGCAAAGCCATAACAATAGTTCTGTAACATAATCGAACACATAATAGCTATTTCATTTGTCCAAGGTAAACTTGAGCACATTTCCCTGAAAATAATGAGCTTGAACTGCCAACAATTCACGGTACAAACCATTATATTCATCATGACTTCCGCAAATCGTAAAAAACACAACTATCATTTCATTTTAAAATCACATTGATCCCTGTGGGATTCCATCAAATTTTTAAAAGCAGCGGGCTGAAAAGAACAAATAGGCTAAGAGGGGGAAACCCAGCCGGGCGTTGGCGCTTTGCCAAATCAAACGGTCACCATTTATTACGAATGTCTCGAGGGGAAATGTGCGTGCATGTGATTTTTTTATTGATTGAGTTAAAATTTTGGTATTACATGCCAATAGTCTGTATTAAACATGAAGTGTTGAAAACTTGAACTGGCAACATTACACGGTAAGAACTGCAACATGCATGATGGGTCGCATGGTTTAAGGCTTGGAATGTCCTTATGTCCAGAGGGTGAACAAATAGTACAACAAGATGGTGTGACCGCAAAGTGTATCGCCTAACATCCTTTGTGCTCGGCCCTTTGTTGCTACTAAATGCACAGGTTGCCTAGACATATTACTATTTCATCTTGTCCAAGGTAAACTGGATTACATTTACTGGAAGTAATGGGCTTAAACTGGCAGCGATACATGGTACAAACCTTATTAAGCACTATGATTTCTGTAAATCGAAAAAAAAACCTGGTCATTTCAATTCAAAATCACATTGGTCCTTGTTGGGTTCCATACATTTTATGTAGGCAGTGGGCTGTATAGAACAATGGCTAAAATGAGAAAAACAGAGCCGAGAGAGAGTGCTATGCCAATTTAACGGTCACGATTTCGTTACGAAGGCCTCGAAGTGACATCAGGCCTTGAGTTGTGTCATGCTATCAATGCCAAAGCTAGGAATTTGGTGGTCACAGTCTAGGATGCTCATTTCCCCCTTATAAATTACTTTGTGCTCTCAAGAAAATGGTGAAATACCCGTGAGATAAGTTTGTTGACAAAACAAATTAATTATACGAGACAACAAATTTGGGTTGGCAGGGGCAGCAAAGCCATAACAACAGTTCTGTAACATAATACATTCACATAATAACTATTTCATTTGTCCCAGGTAAACTTGAGCACATTCACTGAAAATAATGAGCTTGAACTGCTAACAATACACGGTACAAACCATTTTATGCATCATGACTTCCGCAAATCGTGAAAAAACAACCTATTTTTTTCATTAAAAAAAAGCATTGTTCCCTGTGGGATTCCATCAAATTTTTAAAAGCAGCGTGCTGAAAAGAACAATGGCTCAAGCGGGGAAAACACAGCCGGGCGAGGGCGCTATGCCAAGTTAACGGTCACGATTTCGTTACGAATGCCTCGAGGGGACATGTGCGTGCATGTGATTTTTTTTTTATTCATTGAGTTACAATTTTGGTATTACATGCCAATAGTCTGTTTTAAACATGAAGTGTTATAAACTTGAACTGGCAACAATACACGGTAGGAACTGCAACATACATGATAGGTCGCAGGGTTTAAGGCATGGAATGTCGTTATGTCTAAAGGGTGAAAAAATAGTAACACAAGATGGTGTGACCGCGAAGTGTATCGCCTAACAACCTTTGTGCTCGGCCCTTCGTTGCTACTAAATGTACAGGTTGCCTAGTCATATAACTATTTCATCTTGTCCAAGGTAAACTGGATTACATTTACTGGAATCAATGAGCTTAAACTGGCAACGATACATGGTACAAACCTTATTATGCACTATGATTTCTGTAAATCGCAAAAAAACCTGGTCATTTCAATTCAACATCACTTTGGTCCTTGTGGGGTTCCATACATTTAATGTAGACAGTGGGCTGTATAAACCAATGGCTAAAATGAGGAAAACAGAGCCGAGCGAGGGTGCTATGCCAATTTAACGGTCACGATTTCGTTACGAAGGCCTCGAAGGGACATCAGGCCTAGAGTTGTGTCATGCTATCAATGCCAAAGTTAGGAATTCGGTGGTCACAGTCTAGGATGCTCATTTCCCCCTCATAAATTAGTTTGTGCTCTCAAGAAAATGGTGAAATAGCCGTGAGATAAGTTTGTTGACAGAACAAATTAATTATACGAAAGAACAAAAGTGGGGTTGGCAGGGGCAGCAAAGCCATAACAATAGTTCTGTAACATAATACGAACACATAATAGCTATTTCATTTGTCCAAGGTAAACTTGAGCACATTTACTGAAAATAATGAGCTTGAACTGCCAACAATTCACGGTACAAACCATTTTATTCATCATGACTTCCGCAAATCGTAAAAAACACAACTATCATTTCATTTTAAAATCACATTGATCCCTGTGGGATTCCATCAAATTTTTAAAAGCAGCGGGCTGAAAAGAACAATGGCTAAGAGGGGGAAACCCAGCCGGGCGTTGGCGCTTTGCCAAATCAACGGTCACCATTTATTACGAATGTCTCGAGGGGAAATGTGCGTGCATGTGATTTTTTTTTATTGATTGAGTTAAAATTTTGGTATTACATGCCAATAGTCTGTTTAATTAACATGAAGTGTTGAAAACTTGAACTGCAACATACACGGTAAGAACTGCAACATCATGATGGTCGCATGGTTTAAGGCATGGAATGTCCTTATGTCCAGAGGGTGAACAAATAGTAACACAAGATGGTGTGACCGCAAAGTGATATCGCCTAACATCCTTTGTGCTCGGCCCTTGTTGCTACTAAATGCACAGGTTGCCTAAGCATATAACTATTTCATCTTGTCCAAGGTAAACTGGATTACATTTACTGGAATCAATGGCTTAAACTGGCACGATACATGGTACAAACCTTATTAAGCACTATGATTTCTGTAAATCGAAAAAAACCTGGTCATTTCATTCAACATCACATTGGTCCTTGTGGGTTCCATACATTTTATGTAGGCAGTGGGCTGTATAGAACCATAGGCTAAAATGAGAAAACAGAGCCGAGCGAGAGTGCTATGCCAATTTAACGGTCACGATTTCGTTACGAAGGCCTCGAAGTGGACATCAGGCCTAGATTGTGTCATGCTATCAATGCCAAAGCTAGGAATTGGTGGTCACAGTCTAGGATGCCATTTCCCCCTTATAAATTATTTGTGCTCTCAAGAAAATGGTGAAATACCCGTGAGATAAGTTTGTTGACAAACAAATTAATTATACGAAAACAAAAGTGGGTTGGCAGGGCAGCAAAGCCATAACAACAGTTCTGTAACATAATACACACATAATAACTATTTCATTTGTCCCAGGTAAACTTGAGCACATTACTGAAAATAATGAGCTTGAACTGCCAACAATTCACGGTACAAACCATTTTATGCATCATGACTTCCGCAAATCGTAAAAACACAACTACATTTATTTTCTAAAAACAGCATTGTTCCCTGTGGGATTCCATCAAATTTTTAAAAGCAGCGTGCTGAAAAGAACAATGGCTAGAGGGGAAAACACAGCCGGGCGAGGCGCTATGCCAAGTTAACGGTCACGATTTCGTTACGAATGCCTCGAGGGGACATGTGCGTGCATGTGATTTTTTTTAATTCATTGAGTTACAATTTTGGTATTACATGCCAATAGTCTGTTTTAAACATGAAGTGTTTAAAACTTGAACTGGCAACAATACACGGTAGGAACTGCAACATACATGATAGGTCGCAGGTTTAAAAGGCATGGAATGTCGTTATGTCTAAGGGTGAAAAAATAGTAACACAAGATGGTGTGACCGCGAAGTGTATCGCCTAACAACCTTTGTGCTCGGCCCTTCGTTGCTACTAAATGTACAGGTTGCCTAGTCATATAACTATTTCATCTTGTCCAAGGTAAACTGGACCCAAAATCTAAAAAAAAACAAAAATCCATTCCCTGTGGATTCCATCAATTTTTAAACGCGGCTAAAAGAACAATGCAAGAGGGGGAACCCAGCGGGCGTTGGCGCTTTCCAAACAACGTCACCATTTATTACGAATGTCTCGGGGAAATTGCTGCATGTGATTTTTTTTAGATTAGTTAAAATTTGGTATTACATGCCATGCTGTATAAACTAAGTGTTGAAAACTTGAACTGCAACAAACACGTAAGAACTGCAACATGCATGAGGCGCTGTTAAGGCTTGGAATGTCCTTATGTCAGAGGGTGAACAAATAGAAAACAAGAGTGTGACCGCAAGTGTATCGCCTAACATCCTTTGTGCTCGCCCTTTGTTGCACTAAATGCACAGTTGCCTAGAAATTACTATTTACTTGTCAGTAAATGATTACATTACTGAAGTATGGGCTTAAATGAGTACATGGTAAAATATTAGACTAGATTTAATGAAAAAAAAAAGTTTTCATTCAAAATAATTGGTCCTTGTGGGTTCCATCATTTATGTAGGCAGGGGCTGTATAAACAATGGCTAAAATGAAAAACAAGCCAGAGAGAGTGCTTATGCCAATTTAAAACGGTCACGATTTCGTTACGAAAGCCTCGAAGTGACATCAGCCTTGAGTTGTGTCATGCTATCAATGCCAAAGCTAGGAATTTGTGTCACAGTCAGTGTCATTTCCCCTTATAAATTACTTGTGCTCTCAAGAAAATGGTGGAAATACCGTGAGAATAAGTTTGTTGACAAAACCAATTAATTATACGAGAAAACAATTTGGGTTGGCAGGGGCAGCAAAGCCATAACCAACAGTTCTGTAACATAATACATTCACTAATAACTATTTCATGTCTCCCCAGTAAACTTGAGCACATTCACTGAAAATAATGAGTTTAAAAGGCCAAAAAAAAAGGGGGTTTACAAACCATTTTTGCATCTGACTTCCGAAAACCCAAAAAAAAAAAACCTTTTTTTTTTCAAAAAAAAAAAAAATTTGTTCCCTGGGGGTTTCCAAAAAAAATTTTTTAAAAAAAGCAGCGTGCTGAAAAAAAAAAGGGTTTGGGGGGGGAAAAACCACCCGGGGCAAGGGCGTCCCCCAAATTTTAAGGGTTTCCCAATTTTTTTTTCGAATGCCTCGGGGGACATGTGCGTGCATGTTTTTTTTTTTTTTTCTTGAGTTACAATTTTGGGGTTTTAACATTAAATGTCTGTTTTAAACAAAAAGTTTTTAAAAAACCTTGAACGGAAAAAATTTCACGGTAAAAACGCAACAAACAAAAAGGGGTCGAAAGGGTTTTAAGGGGGGGAAGGGGTTAGGGCCAAATTTTTAAAAAATAGTAAACAAGAGGGTGCCCGCGAAGTGATCGCCAACCCCTTTTGTGCCGGCCCTTCGTTGTTTAAAAAAAATTAAACAGGTTGCCAAATCATAAAACTATTTCATTTGCCCCAATAAACTGGTTTACATTTACTAAAACCCAATGACTTAAACGGGCAACGATACAGGGTAAAAACCTTATTAAGCACTTGATTTTGTAAATCGCAAAAAAAACTGGTCATTTAATTCAAATAAATTGGCCCTTTTTTGGGTTCCAAAATTTTTTATGTAGCAGGGGGGGGGGTTATAGAACAATGGTAAAATGGGGGAAAACAGACCCGAGGAGGGTGTATCCAATTTAAGGGTCACGATTTCGTTCGAACCTCAAAGGACATCAGGCCTTGATTGTTCATGCTATCATGCCAAAGTGGGAAATTTGGTGGTCACGTTAGGGCTCTTTTCCCCTAAAAATTTTTTTTTTTGGCTTCAAGAAAATGGTAAAATAGCCGGAATAATTTGTTGAAAAAAAAATTATTATCGAAAACAAAATGGGGGTTGGGCAGGGGCAGCAAACCCATAACAACATTCTGTAACATAATACTACAATAATAACTATTTCATTTGTCGGGTTTAATTTGAGCCAATGAAAATAATGACTTAAAACGGCAAACAATACACGGTACAAAACCATTTTATGCATCTGACTTCCGCAACCCGTAAAAAAAATTTTTTAAAAAAAAAAAAAAAAAAACTTTGGGTCCTTTTGGGGTTTTCTTTTAAATTTTTTTAAAAGCAGCGTGCTGAAAGAACAATGGCTAAAGCGGGGAAAACACGCCGGGCGGGGCGCTAGCCAAGTAAACGGTCACGATTTCGTTACGAATCCCTCGAGGGAATGTGCGGATGTATTTTTTTTTTTCTTGAGTTACAATTTTTGGTATAACTTTCATATTTTTTTTTAAACGAAGTTTTTAAAAACTTGAATGGCAAATTACCGGTAAGAACGCAAAAACATGATGGGTCGCAGGTTTAAGAATGGAATGCCGTTATGCCCAAGGGGTTTTAAAAAAGTAAACAAGAGGTGTCCCGGAAGGTAGCCTAAACCCTTTGTCGGCCCTTGTTGCTAAAAATGACAGGTTCCCCTATCAATAACTATTTATTTTGTAAGGTAAATGGATTACTTTACTGGAACAATGAGTTTAAAACTGGCACGATACATGGTACAAACTTA
>JASTWB010000683.1:0-10997 GCA_032158295.1 Pycnopodia helianthoides | reverse complement strand
TAAACGTTTTTATCTGAACAGCACTGACGCAAAAGTGATTTCATTTCTTTTATGGGTGGGTAGTTCAAAAACAGAGTTGGAAGATATTTAGCAGATTGAGTCAAAGTTAACATTGGATTTTATATCTTTCTTCCTCAAGTAACTACTTCGTGATGTACATTACATGTATTTTTCGGGTCTGCGTTCCAACTCAAAATGATGGCCTTTGCTCCTGCAGGGTTATGATGTTGCTTGCCACTCGTCAGAATTTAGTGTGTGAGGGCTGAATTTAATTTCTGATCAGACACTTTGGTCTGTGTCTAGCTGTTTGCTGGAGGTGATTTTACCCCGCAAACCAGCTCATTTACACAGCCAAAGAACTGTTTTTTGCCATCCTTAGAGCAGCCAACTCTCCCTGTTTCTGCGAAAATAAATCCATCTCTCCATGTTCAGATAAACAAATTTGAAAATCTCCCCAATTATTTTAGGTTTTCCCCCATGTTCTTCATAAAGCCCGGATTGTTGTAGGAATTTTCCTTGACTGCAAGATGAAAATGTTGGCAGCTTGACCTCAGAGTGGTCTTTTGCATATAAGATCTTCTCTTGAAATCGTACACTTTCTAACTTAACTGTTGAAGCTTGTTAAACCCTGTCAATATTTGAAGTTGTTGATACTTTCCTTATTGAATCAAGTTTTATATCAGTGGGATTTTGTTTGAATTTTTTATTGCACCTGAGAAAGTACAGGCTCTTTGAGTTATTGACCTTCACTTATAGTTTGGAGACTTTCAGATCATAACATATGCGCCGCAGGCTGATGGAACCACATTTAAAGTGTCTTTTTGTGTTGTTATGATAACAAGCCCAGTCTGTTCTGTGAGGTTTGCATCACTGGACCGCTAGGCCACAACACGCCACTAATTATTGTAGAACAGGACAAGGGATGATTGCATAGTCAGATTATGGGTCAGGCTCAATCCAGATTGGATTTCGAGCAGCAGAGGCAAACTTATAATTTCAAAATCTGTTGGAGTTAAGTAACCAAGTGTAGAAAAAACTTGAATTGGTCAGTAGTGGTCACTGATCTCTGGTCAGTCCCTCCTGCTACCAATTACCCACTTGTCACTTGTGTGCACAAACCATTCTACCTTTTGCCACAGTCCTAAAAAAAAAAAATACACTTACAAAATCTGTGTCTGCAGTTTCTTCCCAGAACATAATTATTTGCAAACTTTTTATATGTGTTCTTCTGAATTGTCTTTGTCCAGTAGGCACAGCTTTTTCTTCAAATGTTTGTGCTGTATGTGTCGCCTCTACATCCCATGGCTCATGAAAAGGTACAGTTGAGTATTATTAAACGTGTAATACAGGTAGCTCTGGTAGAAGAGACAGTTTGTGACCTAAATCAAAAGTTCAGTTTTCGGGAAGTTTCTTCTTCCCCATATCGTTTCTGACGGTAGTCAGCTTGAAAAGCCCTATGGAATTTGCCCCTTGTTCCGGGGCTTGAACTTGGTTGGGAAATCCACAGGAATGCAGGGCTTGCATGTTGCCTACAATATGCAGTAACCACTAGTAAGACCAGAATTTCTGTTACAAGACCAGAATCAAAGAGAGAAATCCATTATCTACACAGTTTAACATGTAAACTGTTTTTATCTGAACAAGCACTGACGCAAAAGTGATTTCATTTCTTTTATGGGGTGGGTAGTTCAAAAACAGAGTTGGAAGATATTTAGCAGATTGAGTCAAAGTTAACATTGGATTTTATATCTTTCTTCCTCAAGTAACTACTTCGTGATGTACATTACATGTATTTTTCGGGTCTGCGTTCCAAATCAAAATGATGGCCTTTGCTCCTGCAGGGTTATGATGTTGCTTGCCACTCGTCAGAATTTAGTGTGTGAGGGCTGAATTTAATTTCTGATCAGACACTTTGGTCTGTGTCTAGCTGTTTGCTGGAGGTGATTTTACCCCGCAAACCAGCTCATTTACACTGCCAAAGAACTGTTTTTTTGCCATCCTTAGAGCAGCCAACTCTCCCTGTTTCTGCGAAAATAAATCCATCTTTCCATGTTCAGATAAACAAATTTGAAAATCTCCCCAATTAATTTAGGTTTTCCCCATGTTCTTCATAAACGCCCAATTTATTGTAGAAAAAATTCCTTGACTGCAAGATGAAAATGTTGGCAGCTTGACCTTAGAGTGGTCTTTTGCATATAAGATCTTCTCTTGAAATCGTACACTTTCTAACTTAACTGTTGAAGCTTGTTAAACCCTATCAATATTTGAAGTTGTTGATATTTTCCTTATTGAATCAAGTTTTATATCAGTGGGATTTTGTTTGAATTTTTTGTTGGACCTGAGAAAGTACAGGCTCTTTGAGTTATTGACCTTCACTTATAGTTTGGAGACTTTCAGATCATAACATATGCGCCGCAGGCTGATGGAACCACATTTAAAGTGTCTTTTTGTGTTGTTATGATAACAAGCCCAGTCTGTTCTGTGAGGTTTGCATCACTGGACCGCTAGGCCACAACACGCCACTAATTATTGTAGAACAGGACAAGGGATGATTGCATAGTCAGATTATGGGTCAGGCTCAATCCAGATTGGATTTCGAGCAGCAGAGGCAAACTTATAATTTCAAAATCTGTTGGAGTTAAGTAACCAAGTGTAGAAAAAACTTGAATTGGTCAGTAGTGGTCACTGATCTCTGGTCAGTCCCTCCTGCTACCAATTACCCACTTGTCACTTGTGTGCACAAACCATTCTACCTTTTGCCACAGTCCTAAAAAAAAAAATACACTTACAAAATCTGTGTCTGCAGTTTCTTCCCAGAACATAATTATTTGCAAACTTTTTATATGTGTTCTTCTGAATTGTCTTTGTCCAGTAGGCACAGCTTTTTCTTCAAATGTTTGTGCTGTATGTGTCGCCTCTACATCCCATGGCTCATGAAAAGGTACAGTTGAGTATTATTAAACGTGTAATACAGGTAGCTCTGGTAGAAGAGACAGTTTGTGACCTAAATCAAAAGTTCAGTTTTCGGGAAGTTTCTTCTTCCCCATATCGTTTCTGACGGTAGTCAGCTTGAAAAGCCCTATGGAATTTGCCCCTTGTTCCGGGGCTTGAACTTGGTTGGGAAATCCACAGGAATGCAGGGCTTGCATGTTGCCTACAATATGCAGTAACCACTAGTAAGACCAGAATTTCTGTTACAAGACCAGAATCAAAGAGAGAAATCCATTATCTACACAGTTTAACATGTAAACTGTTTTTATCTGAACAAGCACTGACGCAAAAGTGATTTCATTTCTTTTATGAGGTGGGTAGTTCAAAAACAGAGTTGGAAGATATTTAGCAGATTGAGTCAAAGTTAACATTGGATTTTATATCTTTCTTCCTCAAGTAACTACTTCGTGATGTACATTACATGTATTTTTCGGGTCTGCGTTCCAAATCAAAATGATGGCCTTTGCTCCTGCAGGGTTTATGATGTTGCTTGCCACTCGTCAGAATTTAGTGTGTGAGGGCTGAATTTAATTTCTGATCAGACACTTTGGTCTGTGTCTAGCTGTTTGCTGGAGGTGATTTTACCCCGCAAACCAGCTCATTTACACTGCCAAAGAACTGTTTTTTTGCCATCCTTAGAGCAGCCAACTCTCCTGTTTTCTGCGAAAATAAATCCATCTTTCCATGTTCAGATAAACAAATTTGAAAATCTCCCCAATTATTTTAGGTTTTCCCCATGTTCTTCATAAAGCCCAATTTATTGTAGAAAATAATCCTTGACTGCAAGATGAAAATGTTGGCAGCTTGACCTTAGAGTGGTCTTTTGCATATAAGATCTTCTCTTGAAATCGTACACTTTCTAACTTAACTGTTGAAGCTTGTTAAACCCTATCAATATTTGAAGTTGTTGATATTTTCCTTATTGAATCAAGTTTTATATCAGTGGGATTTTGTTTGAATTTTTTGTTGGACCTGAGAAAGTACAGGCTCTTTGAGTTATTGACCTTCATTATAGTTTGGAGACTTTCAGATCATAACATATGCGCCGCAGGCTGATGGAACCACATTTAAAGTGTCTTTTTGTGTTGTTATGATAACAAGCCCAGTCTGTTCTGTGAGGTTTGCATCACTGGACCGCTAGGCCACAACACGCCATAATTATTGTAGAACAGGACAAGGGATGATTGCATAGTCAGATTATGGGTCAGGCTCAATCCAGATTGGATTTCGAGCAGCAGAGGCAAACTTATAATTTCAAAATCTGTTGGAGTTAAGTAACCAAGTGTAGAAAAAACTTGAATTGGTCAGTAGTGGTCACTGATCTCTGGTCAGTCCCTCCTGCTACCAATTACCCACTTGTCACTTGTGTGCACAAACCATTCTACCTTGACTTGCCACAGTCCTAAAAAAAAAATACACTTACAAAATCTGTGTTTGCAGTTTCTTCCCAGAACATAATTATTTGCAAACTTTTTATATGTGTTCTTCTGAATTGTCTTTGTCCAGTAGGCACAGCTTTTTCTTCAAATGGTTTGTGCTGTATGTGTCGCCTCTACATCCCATGGCTCATGAAAAGGTACAGTTGAGTATTATTTAAACGTGTAATACAGGTAGCTCTGGTAGAAGAGACAGTTTGTGACCTAAATCAAAAGTTCAGTTTTCGGGAAGTTTCTTCTTCCCCATATCGTTTCTGACGGTAGTCAGCTTGAAAAGCCCTATGGAATTTGCCCCTTGTTCCGGGGCTTGAACTTGGTTGGGAAATCCACAGGAATGCAGGGCTTGCATGTTGCTACAATATGCAGTAACACTAGTAAGACCAGAATTTCTGTTACAAGACCAGAATCAAAGAGAGAAATCCATTATCTACACAGTTTAACATGTAAACTGTTTTTATCTGAACAAGCACTGACGCAAAAGTGATTTCATTTCTTTTATGGGGTGGGTAGTTCAAAAACAGAGTTGGAAGATATTTAGCAGATTGATCAAAGTTAACATTGGATTTTATATCTTTCTTCCTCAAGTAACTACTTCGTGATGTACATTACATGTATTTTGGGTCTGCGTTCCAAATCAAATGATGGCCTTTGCTCTGCAGGGTTATGATGTTGCTTGCCACTCGTCAGAATTTAGTGTGTGAGGGCTGAATTTATTTCTGATCAGACACTTTGGTCTGTGTCTAGCTGTTTGCTGGAGGTGATTTTACCCCGCAAACCAGTCATTTACACTGCCAAAGAACTGTTTTTTTGCCATCCTTAGAGCAGCCAACTCTCCTGTTTCTGCGAAAATAAATCCATCTTTCCATGTTCAGATAAACAAATTTGAAAATCTCCCAATTATTTAGGTTTTCCCATGTTCTTCATAACGCCAATTATTGTAGAAAATCCTTGACTGCAAGATGAAAATGTTGGCAGCTTGACCTTAGAGTGGTCTTTTGCATATAAGATCTTCTCTTGAAATCGTACACTTTCTAACTTAACTGTTGAAGCTTGTTAAACCTATCAATATTTGAAGTTGTTGATATTTTCTTATTGAATCAAGTTTTATATCAGTGGGATTTTGTTTGAATTTTTTTTGGACCTGAGAAAGTACAGGCTCTTTGAGTTATTGACCTTCACTTTAGTTTGGAGACTTTCAGATCATAAATATGCGCCGCAGGCTGATGGAACCACATTTAAAGTGTCTTTTTGTGTTGTTATGATAACAAGCCAGTCTGTTCTGTGAGGTTGCATCACTGGACGCTAGAAAAAAAAAAAAAAAAAAAAAAAAAAAAAAAAAAAAAAAAAAAAAAAAAAAAAAAAAAAAAAAAAAAAAAAAAAAAAAAAAAAAAAAAAAAAAAAATCAAAAGTTCAGTTTTCGGGAAGTTTCTTCTTCCATATCGTTTCTGACGTAGTCAGCTTGAAAAGCCCTATGGAATTTGCCCTTGTTCCGGGGCTTGAACTTGGTTGGGAAATCCACAGGAATGCAGGGCTTGCATGTTGCCTACAATATGCAGTAACCACTAGTAAGACCAGAATTTCTGTTACAAGACCAGAATCAAAGAGAGAAATCCATTACTACACAGTTTAACATGTAAACTGTTTTTATCTGAACAAGCACTGACGCAAAAGTGATTTCATTTCTTTTATGGGGTGGGTAGTTCAAAAACAGGTTGGAAGATATTTAGCAGATTGAGTCAAGTTAACATTGGATTTTATATCTTTCTTCCTCAAGTAACTACTTCGTGATGTACATTACATGTATTTTTCGGGTCTGCGTTCCAATCAAAATGATGGCCTTTGCTCCTGCAGGGTTATGATGTTGCTTGCCACTCGTCAGAATTTAGTGTGTGAGGGCTGAATTTAATTTCTGATCAGACACTTTGGTCTGTGTCTAGCTGTTTGCTGGAGGTGATTTTACCCCGCAAACCAGCTCATTTACACTGCCAAAGAACTGTTTTTTTGCCATCCTTAGAGCAGCCAACTCTCCCTGTTTCTGCGAAAATAAATCCATCTTTCCATGTTCAGATAAACAAATTTGAAAATCTCCCAATTAATTTAGGTTTTCCCCATTTTTCTTCATAACGCCCAATTTATTGTAGAAAAAATCCTTGACTGCAAGATGAAAATGTTGGCAGCTTGACCTTAGAGTGGTCTTTTTGCATATAAGATCTTTCTCTTGAAATCGTACACTTTCTAACTTAACTGTTGAAGCTTGTTAAACCCTATCAATATTTGAAGTTGTTGTATTTTTCCTTATTGAATCAAGTTTTATATCAGTGGGATTTTGTTTGAATTTTTTGTTTGGACCTGAGAAAGTACAGGCTCTTTGAGATATTGACCTTCACTTATAGTTTGGAGACTTTCAGATCATAACATATGCGCCGCAGGCTGATGGAACCACATTTAAAGTGTCTTTTTGTGTTGTTTGATAACAAGCCGTCTGTTCTGTGAGGTTTGCATCACTGGACCGCTAGGCCACAACACGCCACTAATTATTGTAGAAGGGACAAGGGATGATTGCATAGTCAGATTATGGGTCAGGCTCAATCAGATTGGATTTCGAGCAGCAGAGGCAAACTTATATTTCAAAATCTGTTGGAGTTAAGTAACCAAGTGTGAAAAAACTTGAATTGGTCAGTAGTGGTCACTGACTTGTCAGTCCCTCCCCGCTACCAATTCCCATTGTCACTTGTGTGCACAAAAAATTCTCCCTTTTCCACAGTCCAAAAAAAAAAAAATTTCATTACAAAATCTGTGTTGCAGTTTTTTTCCCCAAATTAAAAATTATTTGAAAAATTTTTATTGTGTTCTTCTAAATTGTCTTTGAGAGGCACGTTTTTTCCCAAATTTTTGTGCTTTTCTGTGTCGCCTTAACCCCATGGCCTAAAAAGGAAAGTGAGTATTTTTAAAGTGTAATACAGGTAGCTCGGGTGAAGGACAGTTTGTGACCAAAAAAAGTCAGTTTTGGGGGAAAGTTTTTTCCCCCCCAACGTTTGTGTGTCAGTTGAAAAGCCTAGGGAATTTCCCCCTTTTCCCCGGTTTTGAATTGGGGTGGAAAAACCCCAAAAATGAGGGTTGCTGTTGCTACAAATGCAGAACCCTGAAAGACCAAAATTTCTGTTACAAAAAAGAATAAAGAGAAAACCATTATTACACTTTTAACAGAAAATTTTTTATTAAAAGCATGCGAAAAGTGTTTTTTTTTTTAGGGGGGGTGTTAAAAAACGGTTGGAAGTTTTGGTTGACCCCAAATTTAAAATTTGGATTTTTATTTTTTCCCTAAGTAACATTTCGTGATGTAATTACTTTTTTTTTGGTCTGGTTCAAAAAAAATGGGGCTTTGCCCCTGCAGGGTTTGATTTTGTGCCATGTCCGAATTTGTTGTGAGGGTAATTTAATTTTTGATAAAAATTTTGGTTGTGTTGTGTTTGTGGAGGGTTTTACCCCCCCCTTTTTCCCCCCCAAAGAATTTTTTTCCCATTTGGGCCAATTTCCCCCTGTTTCGCAAAAATAAACCCATTTTCCTTTTTCGTAAAAAAAATTTAAAAATTCCCCAATTATTTGGTTTTCCCCCCATGTTCTTATAACGCCCAATTTTTGTAAAAAAATCCTTGACTGCAGATGAAAATGTTGGCAGCTTGCCTTAGAGTGGTCTTTTGCATAAAAGATTTCTCTTGAAATCGTACACTTTCAAAATTAATGTTAAAGCTTGTTAAAACCTTCAATATTTAAAAGTTGTTGTATTTTCCTTTTGAATCAAGTTTTATATCAGTGGGATTTTGTTTGAATTTTTATTGCACCTGAAAAAAGTACAGGTCTTTGAGTTATTGACCTTCACTTATTTTTGGGAGACTTTAGATATAAATATGCGCCGCGGTGATGGAAACCATTTAAAGTGTTTTTTTTTGTGTTGTTATGAAAACAACCCCGTCTGTTCTGTGAGGTTTGCATCACGGGACGCTAGGCCAAAACGCCAAAAATTATTGTAGAACAGGACAAGGGATGATTGCATAGTAGTTTTGGGGGTAGGCTAAATTTCCAGTTGGATTTCGAGCAGCGAGGCAAACTTATTTTTTCAAAATTGTTGGAGTTAAGTAACCAAGTGTAGAAAAAATTGAATTGGTCAGTAGTGGTCATGATCTCTGGTCACCCCCTCCTGTCCCAATTACCCACTTGTCATTGTGGCACAAACCATTTACCTTGACTTCCCACAGTCCTAAAAAAAAAAAATACACTTACAAAATTGTGTTTTGCAGTTTTCCCAGAACATAATTTATTTGCAAACTTTTTATATGTTTTCTTCTGAAATTGTCTTTGCCCAGTGGGCCCCAAGCTTTTTCTTAAAATGTTTGTGCTTTAGTGTCGCTCTACACCCCATGGCTCATAAAAAAGGTACAGTTGAGTATTATTAAAGTGTAATACAGGAGTCTGGTGAAGAGAAGTTTGTGACCTAAATCAAAAGTTCAGTTTTGGGGGAAGTTTCTTTTCCCATTCGTTTTGACGG
Organism: Pycnopodia helianthoides; assembly: GCA_032158295.1. NCBI lineage: Eukaryota > Metazoa > Echinodermata > Asteroidea > Forcipulatida > Asteriidae > Pycnopodia > Pycnopodia helianthoides. The sequence continues at coordinate 2,024 of JASTWB010000683.1, read as the reverse complement.
TAGTCAGCTTGAAAAAGCCCTAGGGAAATTTCCCCTTTTTCCCGGGGTTTAAATTTGGGTTGGGAAAACCACAGGAATGCAGGGCTTGAAAGTTGCTAAAATATGAAAGTCCCCCTTGTAAGACCAAAATTTTCTGTTAAAAGACCAAAAATCAAAGAGAGAAATCCATTATCTACACGTTTAACATGTAATGTTTTTTCTGAACAAGCACTGGAAAAAGTGATTTCATTTCTTTTATGGGGGGGGTAGTTAAAAAACGAGTTGGAAGATTTTAGGTTTGTAAAAATTTAATATCGGATTTTATATCTTTTTCCCTCAAAGTAAACTATTTCGTGATGTACATTCATTTTTTTTGGGGGGTGCTTTCCCAAATCAAAATGAGGGCCCTTTGCCCCTGCGGGTTATGATGTTGCTTGCCACTCGTCGAATTAAGTTGTGAGGGCTGAATTTAATTTCTGATCAGACACTTTGGTCTGTTCTGTTGTTTGCTGGAGGTGATTTTTCCCCCGAAACAGTCATGTACACTCCCAAAAAACGTTTTTTTCCCCACCCTTTAGAGCAGCCAACTTCCCTGTTTCTGCGAAATAAATCCTTTTCATGTTCAGATAAAAAAATTTGAAAATCCCCCCAATTAATTTAGGTTTTCCCCATGTTTTCATAACGCCCCTTTATTGTAGAAAATTTCTTGACTGCAAGATGAAAATGTTGGCGTTGCCTTAGAGTGGTCTTTTGCATATAAGATCTTCTTTTGAAATCGTTCACTTTCTAAAAACTTTTGAAGCTTGTTTAACCCTATCAATTTTTGATTTTGTTGATTTTTTCCTTATTGAATCGTTTTATAACGTGGGATTTTGTTTGAATTTTTTATTGCACCTGGAAAGTACAGGCTCTTTGAGTTTGACTTCCTTATAGTTTGGAGACTTTCGATCATAAATATGCGCCGCGGCTGATGGAACCACTTTTAAAAGGCCCTTTTTGTGTTATTTTAAAACAATCCAGTCTGTTTTTGAGGTTTGCATCCTGGCCCGCAAATTTTGTGCACAGAAAAAAGGGAAAAATGCATGTCAAATTATGGGTCGGCTCAATCCAGATTGGTTTTCGAGCAGCAGAGGAAAAATTTATAATATCAAAACCCATTGGAGTTAAGTGACCAAGTTAGAAAAAAAAATTGTTTGGTAAAGTCGTAGTCACTGTTCTGGCCAGTCCCTCTTGCTCCCAATTCCCCTCCTGTCATTGTGTGCAAAAAACCTTTTTCATCTTGACTTGCCACAGCCCTTAAAAAAAGTTAACTTACAAAATTGTGTTTTGCGTTTCTTCCCAGAATTAATTACTTCCAAACTTTTTATATGTGTCCTTTTTAATTGTCTTTTTCCATTGGGTCAGCTTTGCTTCATGAGTGTGTACTGTCTTGTCCCCTCTACACCCCATGGCTCGTAAAAAGGTACAGTTGGTATTATTAAAGGTATTATAAGGGATGGTAGATTGACAAAAAATTCAGACACCTTTTTTGTTTTGTGTGACATCCATAAAAAAAAAAAAACCTGAAAAACGTGGGGTAATCTGTTGGGTCAGGAGAAGAAAGTAAAAAAATCTCGTCAATTTTCGCATGTAATTACTTGCCCTTTAAATTTTGGTTTAACCCCCCTTTCCAGATTGAGTTGGAGAATGGAGGTTGGGTTTGGGGTTTGGATTTTGTAGTTCCAGTTGTAGTCGGCAGTTTTTTTTTTTACTTCAACAAAAGCCTGCCCACACCTCCCCTCAAGCAGACTGGGGATGTCAGACCCTCTTTACCCCTCCACCAGATTTTTGGCTTCTTGTCTTCTGAGCCTGTGATAATTATGCTGACTGAGAGCGAATTATTTTGAGGTATTTTTATAGTTATGTTAAGTAAATTTGTTATATATTTGAATGTACAGATAGTGATTTTTTGACAGAGGGGAGGTTTTGTGACTCATAATGGTCATAGTTCCCAGGTCACAATGTCTTAAAGATGTGTGCATGTCGTTTTTTTTCCAAGGGAAAAA
>JASTWB010000682.1:0-11077 GCA_032158295.1 Pycnopodia helianthoides | reverse complement strand
GAAATTGAAAAAAAAATAAAAAAATTAAATTTAAAATTTTAAATCCGAAGTAGTCTAGTAAAAAGTGAAAAGACGGTGGCCCAGGGCGGGGACTCCGATCTGAGAAAAAGGTTCGGGGTTCCCGGGATGGAGTTTTTTTTTTTTTTTGGAAAATTTGAAAAAAATAAAAAAAATTTTAATTTGAAATTAATCCGAAGTAGCTAGTAAAAAATGAAGAGCAGCAGGTCCAGTGGAGGACTTGATTGAAGAAAAAGGTTTCAGGGTTCGAGCCCCTGGATTTTTTTTTTTTTGGAAATTGAAAATAAAAAATAAATAAATTTTAAATTTAATCCGAAACGTTAGTCTGTCAAAAGTGTAAGGCAGCAGTGGTCCAGTGGCAGGACCCCTGCCCTGAAGAAAAAGGTTCAGGGTTCGAGACCCTGGAGTTTTTTTTTTTTTTGGAAATTGAAAATAAATAAAAAAAAAATTTAAATTTGAAATTTAATCCGAACGTAGTCTAGTCAAAGTTTTAAGAGCAGCAGTGGTCCAGTGCAGGATTTCTGACTCTGAAGAAAAAAGGTTCAGGGTTCGAGCCCCTGGGGGGTTTTTTTTTTTATTTTTGGAAAATTGAAAATAAAAAAATAAAATTAAATTTGAAATTTAATTTCCGAACGTTAGTCTAGTCAAAAGTGTAAGAGCAGCAGTGGTCCAGTGGCAGGACTCCTGACTCTGAAGAAAAAGGTTCAGGGTTCGAGACCCGGAGGTTTTTTTTTATTTTGGAATTGAAATAAATAAAATAAAATTAAATTTGAAATTTAATCGAACGTAGTCTAGTCAAAAGTGTAAGGAGCATGGTCCAGTGGCAGGACTCTGACTCTGAAGAAAAAGGTTCAGGGTTCGAGACCAGGAAGTTTTTTTTTTTATTTTGGAAATTGAAAATAAATAAAATAAAATTAAATTTGAAATTTAATCCGAACGTAGTCTAGTCAAAAGTGTAAGTGAGCATTGGTCCAGTGGCAGGACTCTGACTCGAAGAAAAAGGTTCAGGGTTCGAGACCCTGAAGGTTATTTTTTATTTTGGAAATTGAAAATTAATAAAATAAAATTAAATTTGAAATTTAATCCGAACGTAGTCTAGTCAAAAGTGTAGAGCAGCAGTGGTCCAGTGGCAAGACTCCTGACTCTGAAGAAAAAGGTTCAGGGTTCGAGACCCTGGAAGTTTTTTTTTTTTTATTTGGAAATTGAAAATTAAATAAAATAAATTAAATTTGAAATTTAATCCGAACGTAGTCTAGTCAAAAGTGTAAGAGCAGCAGTGGTCCAGTGGCAGGACTCCTGACTCTGAAGAAAAAAGGTTCAGGGTTCGAGACCCTGGAGGTTTTTTTATTTTGGAGGGGGGGGAATTGAAAATAATAAAAATAAAATTAAATTTGAAATTTAATCCGAACGTAGTCTAGTCAAAAGTGTAAGAGCAGCAGTGGTCCAGTGGCAGGACTCGACTCTGAAGAAAAAGGTTCGTTCGAGACCTGAGTTTTTTATTTTGAAATGAAAATAAATAAAAATAAATAAATTTAATCCGAAGTAGTCTTCAAAGTGTAAGGCAGCAGTGGTCCAGTGGCAGGACTCCTGATCTGAAAAAGGTTCAGGGTTCAGACCTGGAGTTTTTTTTTTTTTTGGATGAATAATAAAATAAAATTAATTAAATTTAAATTACAAAATGTAGAGCAAGTGTAGGCAGATTGCCGAGAAGGTTCGTTGAGACGAGGTTTTTTGTGATTTTTTTTTTTAATAATAAATTAATTAATAATATTATCAAAGTTAGCCAGGTCAGTGAGGACCCTGTCAGAAATCGTTGAGACAGGTTTTTATTGGAAATTTAATATTAAATAAAATAAATAATTAATAATATAAAATTAAAGACGTGTCAGTCAGGTTGACAGAGAAGGCAGGGTTCGGACTGGAGTTTTTTTGGGTTATTGAAAATTAAAATAATAAATAAATTTTTTTGGGTGGGATAAATTAAAATATTTAAATTAATAAATAGAAATTAAGACGAGTGTCAGTGGACCTGTTAGAAGGTTCGTTGAAGGTTATTTGAAATGAAATAAAAAAATAAATTAATCAAGTTAAAGTGAAGCAGCATGTAGGCAGGATCCTGACTTGAAAAATCAGGTTCGAGCCGGGTTTTTTTTTGGAAATTGAAAATAAATAATAAAATTAAATTGAAATTAATCGAAGTATTAGCAAGTGTAAGACACAGTGGTCGGCGACTGACTCTGAAGAAAGGTTCGGTTCGAGACCTGGAGTTTTTTTTTTTGGAATTGAAAAAAAAAAAATTAAATTTAAAATTTAAATTTGAATTGATTGAATTGAAAAAAAAATTAAATAATTTGAAATTTAATCCGAACGTAGTCTATCAATGAAAGCAGCAGTGTCAGTGCAGATCTGACCTGAAGAAAAAGGTTCAGTTGAGTTTTTTTTTTTTGGGAATAATAAAAAAAAAATTAATTTTAAAATTAACGTTCAGTCAATTAAGAAAGGGTCAGGAGACTGATTGAGTTTTGAATGAGTTTTTATTTAATTAATAATATATTATAAATTAACCGAGTAGTCACATTGAGCAGCAGGGTCGGTACTTGAAGAAATTATTGAATGGTGTTTTTTTATAAGAATAAAAAAAATAAAATGAAATTTATCCAGTAGTCTGTCAAAGAAAGCCAGGTCGAGCTGTAAAGTTTGAATATTTTTTTTAAATTGAATAATAAAAAAAATAATGAAATTATCAACGATCTATCAAAGTAGGCAGGCAGGGGTCATGAAGAAAAGTATAATGTTTTTTTTTTATAAAAATATTAATTGAATAATCATTAAAAGGTAAGCAGTCCAGGGTCTTTGAGAAAATATTAAATTTTATTTTGAATTAAAATAAATAAAAATTTGAATTTAATCGAGAGTCATAGACTGAGTGGATCTGATGAAGAAAATATAATGAGTTTTTTTTTTTTGAAAATATAAAATAATAAATGAAACACTAGCTAGAAAGTAGGCGAGGCTGAGGTCTACTGAGAAAAAATACATTTTTTTATGAAATGTAAAAATTAAAATAAATTGAAATTAATCACTAGTGAAAATAGAGATGTCATGGAGGCTATGAAGAAAATATAAATTTTTTATGAAATATAAATTAAAAATGAATTTAATCCGAACGAGAGTCAGTTAGACGAGTGTCGTGAACTGACTTAAAATAGTAATGAGTTTTTATGAAAGAAATAAATTAAGAATTAACGAAAGCGTCAATGAGGCATTCGGAATTGATAAGAAAAGTTATTGAACGAGTTTTTTATTGAAAAAATAATTATTGAAAAAAAGTTCTCAAGTGGAGATGTCATGGATGACTGAAAAAATTAGTTGAGACCTAGTTTTTATTTTGATAATAATAAAAATTAATTAACGAAGTTAGAAAAGTGAACATTATAAATTGACTGAAAAAGTTCAGTGGACGAGTTTTTTTTTTTTGAATTAAAAAATATTAATTAATTATCATATTGTAAATAACAGCATTCATGGAGATCGACCTGAGAAAAGTTAGTCGGCCGGTTTTTTTGAGAAAAAAATAATTAATTATTATGTTAAATTAAAAGCATATCATGAATTGATCAAAAAGTTCAGTAGACCTGAGTTTATGGAAATTGAAAATAATAATAATAATGATTATCTTTATCAAAATAAAAATTCATGAATCGACTCAGAAAAAGTTAGGTTCGAGCCGAGTTGAAGAAAAAAATAAATATGATTATCGGATCATAAATTAAAGACATGGTCTGCGACTGTCAAGAAAAAGGTCAGCGGACCTGATTTAGGTAATAAAAAAAATGAAAACATAGTTAAATTAAGACAGTGGTCAGTGAGATGACAGAAAAGGAGGTTCGACTGATTTTGGAAATTGAAATATAAAATAATTTAAATTAAATGTCAATAAGAGAGCAGTCATGGAGACCTGTCTGAGGTCAGTCGAGACGAGTTTTTTTTATTTGGAAGAATAATAATAATAAATAAATTAATAAATATCAAATTAAGCAAGTGTAGGCAGATGGTCGAGAGGTCGTTGAAAGTTTTGTTTTTTTTTTTATTAAAAAAATAAAAAAATTAATAAATTTAAAATTATCAAAAGTAGAGCAAGTGTCGGCAGCTGTCAGAGGCAGGTCGACCTGAGTTTTATTTTGGTTGAATGAATTTTTTATTTTAAATTTAATAAATTAAAAATAAATTATTATGCAACTTATCAAAAGGAGGTCGCAGGTTTTTTTTTATTGATAAAAAGTAATTAGAAATTAATCTATTTGAAATGAAAAATGTCAATAGATCTATCGAAAGTTCAGTCAACTGAAGGTTTTTTGAAATTGAATAAAAAATTGATTTAACCGAAGTTTTAATTAGGAAATTGATAATAATTAAAAAATTATTCGAACGAGTTTTTATTTTGAAATGAAACAATAAAAATTAATTGAAATAATCACGGGTCAGCAAAAGGTTATGTAGTGGCATGAGATCTACTAAGAAAAATTTAGTTCGAACTAGTTTTTTTTAATTGGAAATTGAAATAATATAATTAAAAAATTTTCGACGAGCTTCAAGTTAAAATGTGAAGGAAACTATTAAGAAAAAGTTAGTTCAGACCTGAGTTTTTTTGTTGGAAATTGAAATAATAATAAATAAAAAATTTAGGACGAGCTGAAAAGTTAAGGATATGAAATATTAAAAAATTAGTTCGAACTGGAGTTTTTATTTGGAAATGATAATAAAAAATTAAATTGAAAAAGACGTTCAGTCATGAGGTGTCTTGGAGATCTAAATTAAAAAAGTTATCGAGACCGAGTTTGTTTTTGGATGAAATGAATAATTAAGAAAAATCAAGTTCAGCAAGGTATAATGGAATGAAGATCTACTAAAAAATTAGTCGAACCGAGTGTTTTTTTTTTTCATTGAAATATATAAAAAAATTAATTTTCGACGAGTCTTAAATTTGAAAGACATCATGAGATAATTGAAAAAAAGTTCAGTTCAGACTGAGGGATTTTTGTTGGAAGAATAATTAAAAAAATTAAATTGAAATACGAAGTTTCTATCAAAGGAAGATAAATGGTCAGTGCAGATCCTACTTGAAGTATAAGTTCAGGGTTCGAATCTAAGGTATATTTTTTTTTATGGAATTGAACTATTAAAAAAAGTTAAGTTGAAGTTCATGGAAGTATTTTTCTAAATGAAAAGATGGTCATGGAAGGTTATATTGATTGAGAAAAAGTGTTAGGTAACTGGAAAGTTTTTTTTTGAAATTGAATAAAAAAGTAAGTTAATTTGAAATTTATGCTAGGATCTGATAAAAGTAAAAGCAAGTGGTTCATGAGAATCTTATCATGAAAAAGTTCAGTTAACCTGAAGATTATATTTTAATTTAAAAGTAGCTATAAATGTAAGTATTTTTATCATGGAATTAAATAAAAAAAGGTTCAGTTGAACCCGAAGTTTATTGTAAAATGTGAAGACAAAGTGATTAAATTTTAATAATCAGAACTAAAAAAAGTTTGATACCGGCAGTTTTTATTTTTGAATGAAAAATTAGTTAAGACTGAAAGTTTTATCAAGTTATTGAAATATTAAAATAAATTGATAAATTATCAACTGCTAGTAAAATTAAGTCAGACCGAGGTCTTAGTTTTGGAATGAAAAAGACGTTCAACTAAAGGTTTTGTAATTTGAAATTGAAATTATAATTAAAAAAATTAAATAATTGTCAAGTTATTAAAATGTAGGAGTTCAGCCTGGAGGTTTTTCTTTGGAAAAGTTGAATAGAAAGAAGTTTTTTTTAAATTTGAATGAATATTAAAATTTAATGAAATTTAATCCAAGTATCTTGAATTGAAGAGAAAAGTGTCAGGTCGGACCCTGGAGTATTATTTTCGGTTGGAAATGAAAATTTTATTTTTATTTGGAAATTGAAATAAATTTTAAAAAAAAAAAAAATTTGAAATTTAATCGAAGTAGTCTGTAAAAAGTTTTAAGGAAGCATGGCCCAGGGCAATCTGATTTAAAAAAAAAAGGTTTTAGGGTTCGGGCCCCTGGGTTTTTTTTTTTTTTTTTTGAAAATAAAAAAATTAAAATTAAATTTAAAATTTATCAACGTGTCTAGTCAAAAGTGTAAGGCAGCTTGGCCCGTGGCGGGACTCCTGCCTGGGGGGAAAGGTTAAGGGTTCGGGGGCCCCGGGAGTTTTTTTTTTTGGGGGGGAAAAAATTAAAAAAAAAAAAAAAAATTTTGAAATTTAATCCGAACGTAGTTAGTCAAAAGTGTAAGAGAGCAGGGGGTCCAGGGCAGGACTCTGACTCGGGGAAAAAGGGTTAGGGTTCGAACCTGGGGGTTTTTTTTTTTTTTTTGAAATAAAAAAATAAAAAAAATTAATTTGAAATTTTAAATCCAAACGTAGTCTAGTCAAAAGTGTAAGAGCAGCAGTGTCCAGTGGCAGGACTCCTGACTCTGAAAAAAAAAAAGGTTCAGGGTTCGAGCCCCTGGAGGTTTTTTTTTTTTATTTTGGAAATTGAAAATAAATAAAATAAATTAAATTGAAATTTAATCGAACGTAGTCTAGTCAAAAGTGTAAGAGCAGCAGTGGTCAGTGGCAGACTCCTGACTCTGAAGAAAAGGTTCAGGTTCGAGACCCTGGAGTTTTTTTTATTTTGGAAATTGAAAAATAAATAATAAAATTAAATTTGAATTATCGAAGTATTTAGTCAAAAGTGTAAGACAGCAGTGGTCCAGTGGCAGGACTCGACTCTGAGAAAAAGGTTCAGGGTTCGAGACCCTGGAGGGTTTTTTTTTTTGAATTGAAAAAAAATTTAAAAAATAAATTTGAAATTTATCCGAACGTAGTTTTCAAAGTGTAAAGCACAGTGGTCCATGCAGGACCGACCTGAGAAAAAGGTCAGGGTCGGCCGGAGGTTTTTTTTTTTGAAATTGAAATAAATAAAATAATTAAATTGAAATTTAATCAATATTAGTCAAATGTAAGCAGCAGTGGTCCAGGGCAGGACTCTGACTCTGAGAAAAGGTTAGGGTTCGAGACCGGAGGTTTTTTTTTTTTTGAATTGAAATAAAAAAAATTAATTTGAATTATCCGAAGTAGTCTGTCAAAGTGTAAGAGCAGCGTGGTCGGGCAGGACTCTGACTCTGAAAAAAGTTCAGGGTTCGGACCTGGAGGTTTTTTTTTTTTGAAATTGAAAAATAAAAATTAATTGAAATTTAATCGAAGTATTAGTCAAATGTAAGAGCAGCAGTGGCAGTGAGGACTCCTGACTCTGAAGAAAAGGTTCAGGGTTCGAGACCCTGGAGTTTTTTTTCTTATTTTGGAAATTGAAAATAAATAAAATAAAAATTAAATTTGAAAATTTAATCGAACGTAGTCTAGTCAAAAGTGTAAGAGCAGCAGTGGTCCAGTGGCAGGATTTCCTGACTCTGAAGAAAAGGTTCAGGGTTCGAGACCCTGGAGGTTTTTTTTTTTTTGGAAATTGAAAATAAATAAAATTAAATAAATTTGAAATTTAATCCGAACGTAGTCTAGTCAAAAGTGTAAGAGCAGCAGTGGTCCAGTGGCAGGACTCCTGACTCTGAAGAAAAAAGGTTCAGGGTTCGAGACCCTGAGGTTTTTTTTTTTTTGGTGGGAATTGAAAATAAATAAAATTAAATTAAATTTGAAATTTAATCAAAAAGTGTAAAGCAGCAGGGCCCGGGCAGGCTCTGCTCTGAAAAAAAAAGGTTCAGGGTTCAGCCCCTGGATTTTTTTTTTTTTATTTTGGAAAATTAAAAATAAAAAAAATTTAAAATTTAAATTTGAAATTTAATCCGAACGTAGTCAGTAAAAAGTGTAAGAGCGCAGTGGTCCAGGGCGGATCTGACTCTAAAGAAAAAAGGTTCGGGGTTCCCAGACCCTGGATTTTTTTTTTATTTTTAAAATTTAAAATAAAAAAAAAAATTTAAATTTAAAATTTAATCGAACTTTTGTCAGTCAAAGTGTAAGGCAGAAAGGGTCGGGGGCAGGACTCTGACTCTGAAGAAAAAGGTTCGGGTTCCAGACCGGGAAGGTTTTTTTTTTTGGAAATTAAAATTTAAAAAAATAAAATTAATTAAAATTTATCCAAGTAGTCTATAAAAAGTGTAAGAGAGCATGGTCAGGGCAGGATCCTGATCTGAAGAAAAAGGTTCAGGGTTCAGACCCTGGGGGTTTTTTTTTTTTTGGAAAATTGAAAAAAAATTTTAAAAAATTTTAAAATTTGAAATTTAACCCAAACGTAGTCTATAAAAAAGTGTAAGAGCGCAGTGGTCCAGGGGCGGGACTCCTGATCTGAAGAAAGGTTCAGGGTTCGAGCCCGGGGGGTTTTTTTTTTTTTTGGAAATTGAAAAAAAATTTTAAAAAAATTTTAAATTTAAAATTTAATCCGAACGAAAGTCAGTCAAAAGTGTAAGAGCAGCAGTGGTCCAGTGGCGGGATCGGGACTCGAAAAAAAAGGGTTTCGGGTTCAACCTAAAGGGTTTTTTTTTTTTTGGAATTTAAAAAATAAAAAAATTAAAAAAAATTTTGAAATTTATCCGAAGTAGTTATAAAAAGGTGTAAAGCAGCATTGGTCCAGTGGCAGGACTCTGACTCTAAAGAAAAAAGGTTCAGGGTTCGAGCCGGGGTTTTTTTTATTTTTTTGGAAAATAAAAAAAAAAAATAAATTTTTAAAATTTTATCCAAAAGTAGTTTTCAAAAGTGAAAGGGCAGCAGTGGCCCAGGGCGGGGACTCCCTGACTCTGAAGAAAAGGTTCAGGGTTCGAGAGGAGGTTTTTTTTTTTTGGAAAATTGAAAATAAAAAAAATAAAATTAAATTTAAAATTTACCCAAAACGTAGTCTAGTCAAAAGTGTAAAAGGCAGCAGTGGTCCAGGGCAGGACCCCTGATCTAAAAGAAAAAGGTTCAGGGTTTCGAGGCCCTGGAGGTTTTTTTTTTTTTTGGAAATTGAAAAAAATTTAAAATAAAATTTAATTGAAATTTAACCCCGAAGTAGTCTAGTCAAAGTGTGGGCGCAGTGGCCCAGGCGGGGATCTGACCTGAAAAAAAAGGTTCAGGGTTCAGCCCTGAGGTTTTTTTTTTTTTTTTGGGAAATTTTGGAAAATAAAAAAAATTAAATTAAATTTGAAATTTTTTTCGAACGTGTCAGTCAAAAGTGTAAGAGCGCAGGGTAGGGAGGATCCTGCCTGAAGAAAAAGGTTAGGGTTCGAGACCCTGGGGTTTTTTTTTTTTTTGGAAAATTTGAAAATAAAAAAAATAAAATTAAATTTGAAATTTTAATTCGAACGTACTATTCAAAAGTGTAAAAGAGCAGTGGTAGGGCAGGACCCCTGACTCTGAAAAAAAAGGTTAGGGTTCGAGCCCGGAGGTTTTTTTTTTTTTTTTGGAAATTGAAAAAAAAAAAAATTTAAATTTAAAATTTGAATTTTAAATCCGAACGTAGTCTAGTCAAAAGTGTAAGAGCGCAGTGGCCCAGGGCAGGACCCCGACTCTGAAAAAAAAGGTTCAGGGTTCGAGACCCTGGAGTTTTTTTTTTTTTTTTGGAAATTGAAAATAAAAAAAATTAAAATTAAATTTGAAATTTAATCCGAACGTAGTCTAGTCAAAAGTGTAAGAGCACAGTGGTCCGGGGGCAGGACTTCCCTGACTCTAAAAAAAAGGTTCGGGTTTCCCGGGAGCCCCCGGGGGGTTTTTTTTTTTTTTTTTTTTGGAAAAAAAAAATTTTAAAATTTAAAAAAAAAAAAAAAAATTTTAAAAATTTTTAAACCGAAGGAAAGCCCCGGGGCCCAAAAAGGTTTAAGAGCAGCAGGGGGCCCCAGGGGGGGAAACCCCGGGATTTCCTAAAAAAAAAAAGGTTTTCAGGGTTGGGAGCCCCTGGAAAGGTTTTTTTTTTTTTTTTTTTTTTTAAAATTTTGAAAAATCTGAAAAAAAAAAAGGGGGAAATTTTTAAAAAAAATTAAAATTCAAATTTTTTTTTTTTAAAAAGAAAAAATTTTTAAAAAAAATTTTAAAAAGATTTTGTAAAAGGAAAAGAAACAGTGGTCCTGGCGGGGTTGGAAAAAAAGGGGGGTTTCCTGATTTTTTTGGGGGGGAAAAAAAAAAAAATTTTTTTTGGGTTCCAAAAACCCGGGGGAAAATTTTTTTTTTTTTTTTTTTTTTTTTTTTTTTTTTTTTTTTTTTTTTTTTTTTTTTTTTTTTTTTTTTTTTTTTTTTTTTTTTTTTTTTTTTTTTTTTTTTTTTTTTTTTTTTTTTTTTTTTTTTTTTTTTTTTTTTTTTTTTTTTTTTTTTTTTTTTTTTTTTTTTTTTTTTTTTTTTTTTTTTTTTTTTTTTTTTTTTTTTTTTTTTTTTTTTTTTTTTTTTTTTTTTTTTTTTTTTTTTTTTTTTTTTTTTTTTTTTTTTTTTTTTTTTTTTTTTTTTTTTTTTTTTTTTTTTTTTTTTTTTTTTTTTTTTTTTTTTTTTTTTTTTTTTTTTTTTTTTTTTTTTTTTTTTTTTTTTTTTTTTTTTTTTTTTTTTTTTTTTTTTTTTTTTTTTTTTTTTTTTTTTTTTTTTTTTTTTTTTTTTTTTTTTTTTTTTTTTTTTTTTTTTTTTTTTTTTTTTTTTTTTTTTTTTTTTTTTTTTTTTTTTTTTTTTTTTTTTTTTTTTTTTTTTTTTTTTTTTTTTTTTTTTTTTTTTTTTTTTTTTTTTTTTTTTTTTTTTTTTTTTTTTTTTTTTTTTTTTTTTTTTTTTTTTTTTTTTTTTTTTTTTTTTTTTTTTTTTTTTTTTTTTTTTTTTTTTTTTTTTTTTTTTTTTTTTTTTTTTTTTTTTTTTTTTTTTTTTTTTTTTTTTTTTTTTTTTTTTTTTTTTTTTTTTTTTTTTTTTTTTTTTTTTTTTTTTTTTTTTTTTTTTTTTTTTTTTTTTTTTTTTTTTTTTTTTTTTTTTTTTTTTTTTTTTTTTTTTTTTTTTTTTTTTTTTTTTTTTTTTTTTTTTTTTTTTTTTTTTTTTTTTTTTTTTTTTTTTTTTTT
>JASTWB010000681.1:0-11085 GCA_032158295.1 Pycnopodia helianthoides | reverse complement strand
TGGCATCGAACTTAGCCTCGTTACGGGCTTGCCACACGACCATTCTGAACGAACTCAGAGCCTTCACCATTTTCCTGTCTTGTGGTTTTGTTTTGGCACTCTTGAAAAGTAAAAAAAATCAAGGTGTCCCTGTCGGGAAGATTTTGCGCACCGTTGAAAGTCCCCAGGTAATGACTGAGCCACTTGGCCGCTGGTTTGACCACTTTGCACGAAGTGAAAAGATGTTCACTGTCTCCACCCGGGTACAGTGGGGGCAGTTGCCAGGGTCTTGTGTTTTTTTACGGAGCCGGTCGCCCGTAGGCAAAACATTGTGAACAATCGTGAAATTTAGCGCAACATGGCGGTTATGAAGTTTGTTGCTAAAATTCCTCTTCCAAATTGTGGCCCAGTCTTTACCCGGGGTGTCCTTTGAACTTTGGGTTCAGTTCCCCGGCATTCTACTGTGGTAGCAAGAAACAATTTATGCGTAATTTTTGACCAGTCTTGAATGTGTTTGGTATTTTTCCTGTAAGTTGTGATAACCGAAGTGTAAAACTCTGGCGTGGTGTCGCATAGCGGCATATTTGCACGCACTAAGTTTGGACTTTGCGCTCGCAGGGAAATAGCACACCAGTATTTGGCCAGAGCTTTCCACTTCGGTTTTGTGCCATCCAAGATGTGTTTGATGTGTGTACTTTGCAGGGCAGCCATCTTGTCTTTAATGTTTAGAACCCCAAGGCCCCCCTTCGATGGAGGGAGACACATGGTGGCCCGGCCAACAAATTCGCTCTTGTGACCCCAGATGAAAGGGAAGATCAAACGATTGATTAGTTTGACCTCCCTACCCCGGGGTGGATCAACTTCCGCCAAGAACCATATTTTAGACAAAATAAAAGTGTTAACTACGGCAACCCTCCCTTTCATTGTGAGTTCCTTGCCGTCCCAGTTTTCAACGGCACTTTCAATTTCTGAAATTTTGTCATCCCACAAACTGTGGCGATCTTCGCCAAATTTTTGGCCTATGACTTTGGCGGAGTCGACCCAGGGTATGTCAACCGGGCCATCCCGCCTGCCCCTCCATCTCCCGAGGTAGAGGCCCTGGGATTTCTGTTGATTAAAGATCTACTTCAGCAATATCTGCGAAATAAAACAAATTGCTGAATCTTAAACATAATGTTATTAAGTATTCTGACCTTGTAGATTGGATTGTTTTAAACATATATTTTTTTCGTAATTTTAACCGGAAAAAATAATCCGATCTTAGGGTTTTTAAAAACTCGCGCGCTTCCATGGCTCCCTCCATAGGAAACATGCTTGTCCCATACTGAAGCACGTGTATTTACGCGCACCACGAACAAACTATAAGATACGTGGGTGAACCAGCGAATGATGACGTACTTGTAAGAAAGGGGAAACCAGGAAGTAGCGATGTGTCGTGTGTTTACACGGTAACTATGTGTGATGATCTCATTATTCGAATACATTCACCAAGTTAAGACGTGAGAATTGACCATGCCGAACTCATGTTCTGTTGGTGGATGTACTCGGAACGCAGATAGGAACCCAGATGTGAGTTTTTATTTCGATTCCCAAGAGATCCTGTCCAGAAAAGGGAATGGGTGCGTTCGGTGACCAACACAGGGTTTCACGGTGACAAAATGGACCATGATTTGCAGTGCCCATTTTACGGACGACTGTCGGGTTGCAACATCGCAACTAAAGAGCAGTTTTGGATTAAAAAGCTATAACAGGCTTAAGCCAGGTTCAATCCCAACCATGAAAGCCCCATCTGCAGTGCCATCATCTTTTCAAACAGAGAGTAAAACAGGCACAGCCAAATGAAACTAAGCGATTCAGCCAACACTCGTCTGGCATGTCATTTAAGAAAAGAGAGAAGAGCTGGGTAAGCAACTTTTAAGTTCTAAAACTAAGTTCTATGAGTATGTAGTTGATATTTTACCGTCGTTTCTTTTCATTTCAAAACATGCACTTCTCGCAAGAGATTTCAAACTCAATAGTAGGGCTACCACAACCATCAACAATGTTCCTTTTCACTCGATGTGATTGTGAGCATGATTCAAGTTTGAAGTTAAGGAAAGTTTGTAACTAGTTACCAATTCTACTTCACCTCCTTGACCTTGTCATCCCAGTGCACATACATGTGTACAAGACTCCCCTTCAACTTCAAGTACAACCTACAGACTTCATTATTGACCTTACATTGCTTTTCCAGTTTAGTTTGCTTTCAACATCATTGTATCCCTGGGGGAGGAGTACCGGGGGAAGGACCATGGTAAAAAATTACTTGGGCCTACAAAGGGCAAAGCCATACATGTGTGTGAATACAATGCCCAAATTATGACATTTGACTTAGAGGTTAAATACAATGTTTGTTTTGATCTTTTGTTCAGGTTTTGCAAGAAGCTTTTGCTGAATATGCTAAGTATGGTGACCAGGAGCCCACTGGTGAACAACTTCTCCCATCTAATGTGATGGAAAGTTCAATCACATCAGGGAGGTAATGAAACGGTTTACTGGCTTGTTGCAGAAACAACCTTAATTATGTTTAGGGGAGAAATATTCAACCGCGGGGGGTGGGGGTCAGCTTCAGAATGCCTGGACCCCGAGCTGAGGGTTATTTTTATTTCATTACACATCAAAATGTGCAGTATCGGAATAATAACTAACTTTACTTTGCATAATCATACACTTGTCAGGCCTGGAATTTTATCTTGGAGAGGGCAAGGCCATTTTCATTTTGTAAAGGGCACTTCCATTGGAAAATCTTAAAGTCTATGGGAGACTTTTGAAGGGGCACCAAGGCCAACACAAGGGCAACGAAGGCCATGGCCTCCGTGTAATTCCAGGCCTGACTTGTGAATATCTTAAAAGTTAACAATTTCCCTCAAGATTTTGAACAAATTTATAAACCCTTAGGTTTGAGATGCATGATTCATGTCTGTTTGCAATTTTGTTTCAAGCAGAATTATTAAAATGAAAGAAAGGTTTATTTTGTCCTCCTAATACATGTATTAAAGAGATACTGTTGACATAGTTTAAACACCTTATTGTTAATGCAGAGGATTATTTCTGATGGTAAAATATGATTAATTCATCAAGCCATTGTGGATTTTTTCTTTATTGATTATACATGTATTGTACATATTTTTTGTACACCCTGTATTATCTTATGAGAAGAGTTGTTTTAATGCCCATGTAGCTTTTATTTGACCGCAACCACATCTGGTAATTTAAATGTAGGGTTTTATTGAGTACATGTACACATGTATACCGTACTTATTTGTTATTGTTATTATTTGTTAGAAGGGGGATCAACCACAAACTTGTTTGCTACGTAAGATTAATGAGCAGCCCCAGTTTGTGCATATTGCATGGTGAACTAAAGTAGTTTTTTTTTTTTGGGGGGGGGGGGGAGAAAAAGAGGAGTTGGAGTACATGTACATGTATTGGGGTTTGCATATTCCATGTGTAATGTGTTTTCAATCCAGGGCAAACACAAAACAATTACACTTCTTTTTGACAATTTGCCAGACAACCTGTCTTTCTAAGCTTTGACTGTAATTTGAAATGTTTGTTTACATTTTCTTGAAAGTCTACATTGAGCTGAACATTTTGATAAGGAGGTCTTTTAGAATGTCTGTAGGCAATAAGAGTAAGGATCGCATGGAATTAGTTTTGCAACATTCCCTTTTAATTTAGCTGTTTTATTATTTAATTACTCAATGAAAATTGAAACTAGACAGAGAGGTCAACTTTGGTAATACAACTTTTCTTGACATTAAGTATTACATGTACACTGTACTCTTAACTCCAAAAATATTGCTTTTTGTACATAAGGTGGTCATTTACATTACCATGTAGTATATGCAAGAAGGGTAAGGAACCCATAGTTACATTTTCTTTTAATGGCAACGTGTTCCTTTAATTTATTAATTAAGCTGCTTTTATTTATTTACTTCACTTGAAGAGGGGTAGTTGACTTTGCAAAAACAATTGTTGTTTTATTCTATTTTTCTTGAAATAAAATAATACCCATAAAGACTAAAGACTAATATGTGTATATTATTAAAAGTATTTATTGTCATTTACTCATGGATCATCTCAAAATGATTGTAACACACTGAAAATTTAGAGTAAATGGAGGCCACCAATCCCACCATGTTTGTATCCTCAATTCTGAAAACCTTCCTGAAAACCATGTACCACTACTAGATTAGCAGAACATGTTTTGATCATAGTATGATTTGAAACTTTGCATGGTGGGATCAGGTTTGCAGTGATGCCATGTATAAAACCTCGTTGTGAGTAGTGGTGGTTTTAAAAAGAACAGGTGGTTTGACAACTTCCTGATGAGGATCAGGGCATACTGATCAAAAATCAAGTTGTGAAACCACTGTTTCTTTTCAGAACCACCACTACTCAAAAGAGATTTTACCTATGGTGTCAGCGCAAACCTCACCTAATTATAGACATTGTTCTTGTAATGACACACATCCCATCTCAGTGAGCCAAATATTAACAGATTTTTATCAAAGATTGTGGTTCTCAAAAAAGTTCCCCTTTTGAAGCATCTTTGCTGTATAACTTCCATGTTTGTAATATGTACATGTAAGTTGAATGCATTTCACTATTTTCCAGTGAGAGGCACAACAGCATGAGCTTTATGTTTGACAAATAATTTGTACATCTATTTTTTGAGTCTCATTTACAAACATTTTGTCAACTATAGGGGCTAAAAAATACCACACTAAATTCGAGTGAGAAGAGGAATTCTTACAATATGATTGGCAATAAATTGTAGGTTTTTTTTAAGTTACTAATAGTCAAGTGGCGGGTAAACCCTTTATATTGTCCATTGGGGTTGGGATATGTCCTTCGGATGGCGTCCATGATACATGAAGGAAGTGGCACTCTGTTGAACCTTCCGAGGTAGCCCGTACACCATCTGACAACTTGCCTGTAAGCAACATGGCGATTTCTTCTGCAAACAAAGTAGTAAAAGAAAATCAAATTAGGTAAACATTTGATATCAATTTTTGTTTAAAAACACAGTTTTCCCATTTTGAAGAAATCATGTACGAGTAAGGGTGGAAATATACTCTTCTGGTTTGTCCAGTCGAACAACTTGTAGGAGAACCCCCCCCCCCCCACACACACACACACACCTTACATATGGCTGTTACAGGGGTACTTTCATTGTTGTTCTAATATTCCTTTTTCTGAAGAAATCCTATTTGGGTCACCACCAGAACAAAGAAAACCTTATGGGGTAGCATTGCTCCGTAAGTTGGCATGTGTAAGCTCACACACACACACACACTCAAGTGTGTCATGAGCTCCAATCGTGGACCCTCCTTTGTCCTGACAAACGTGGACCCATTGTTTTCCTTTGTGATAACAAACATGGACCTATTGTCCCTTTTGTTGTAAGTCCTCGGTTTGAATGTCACTACAAACTCACACACACACACTTTTGGGTTCTTTAAAGAAGTCATAAGCTGTAACATACTCAACAATTGTGACAGAGATCAAAGTGTTTAGAAAAAATCTTGTACAGGTTTTATGGTTATTCGTTTTTCTGAGTTGTATAAATCTAATCCAACAGTCAATTATACTCAGGGTCAGGTAAGAGACGTAAATAATTTTTTGGGGGGAGGGTTTGCTCCTTACATTAATTTTACAGTTCAATTAAAAAAAGACTCTTACTGGTCTAGAGTCCCTTCAACTGCATCTCTGCCATAGTATTCACCGGTACTGTAAATACGCGGTTTGAAGTACAGCCGGGTGCAGACAGACTGCTTCAAACCAATCATGCACAGCAAGGCTTTGGTTTTCATCCTCTACATTAATGTTCAATGCTGCCATTTGGGCTCTTGTCTTCTGCACTTCCTTACAGCAGATGCAGTTCGCTGCCATTGGTTGGACCACACAGTGTCCACATGAGCACCTGAGAGAAAAATTTAAATAACAGAAAATTAACGGATGAAAGTGTTGCTGTACTGACATAGGATGGACTATGTTCATGACCATTAACTAATTTTACGTGAACGGGGGTAATACAAAATGAGTGGGGATTGAAACGATGCGTGTCTCATTTATACATCTAAGTAAAAAATCATGCAATGTTTCGCATTGTTTATCAATGGCCGTTGTTCTTACTTTGTGTCTCTTGGAATTTTTTTTTTTTTATTTTTTTTATTTGAAAAGTGGTTTGTAATTGTAGTTCTGTTTTATTGAATAAACATGACATATCATACTAGCCTAAAAGAAAATTATGAGAAATAATTAGCAAATGAGCTTGACATAAAAAATAATCCAATTAGGCTTAGGACCTACCTCAATCATTTGCTAAACAAAATAAATAAATAAATGCGGTAGAACAGTGACACTGATAGAAAATACGGCTTGTCAGGATCAGTTCGGTACTGAAAATAAATGTTATCTCCGACACACTGAGATTTGATGATTGTATTGTGAAAAAAATTATGGATAAACGAGGAATTACAGAAACAAATAAAACAACATTCATCTATTTTCCTTTCTCCAGGGAACCGGTTCTCCGGTAAGGATACCTGCACTAACCCAATGGGAACAATTTTGGAGTGACACCGATTCAATGTATCATGAAAACGTGAACCATATTGGACAACAGCAACCATATCGTGAGAAAAAAAAATCAACTTTCTGCTGCTATTTCTATCCATTATAGCGGCCTCATATGCCGCATAGATAAATAAGTACTTCATGACGATAAAAAACAGTAAACATAGCATTGTTTGTTCTTCAAAAAACCTGTGGGACTCACCATTCAGTATTGTTTAGTCGACCTCCTGCATCAGGATTTGCACGTTCACGATCATCGGCGGCCAGTGGCTCAAACCTGTATGGTTTGGCACCTCGCACTTCCTCGTCAAGCACTCCCCCAGCTTCATCAACGCCCTCTTCGTCTTCGGAAGAGCTCCCTCCACCGTCAGAGCTATCCTCACTATCAATACTATCATCTGTATTTCCTAATTCTTCTTCGTCCACACTGTGTTCCTCCCACGATCCGCTAATGTCTGACATTTTGTCCTCGTTTACTGTGTGAATAGCTGTAGACGCGTACAATAAACACACTTCGCTGCGCGGGGGGTAAACAAGCCGTCTCCATTCATGTACGTCATCAGAGTCTATGGTATATTTTCATCACGTGACATGCTGTTTCCAAAAACTCGGTATGAGGAGCTGCTGAACGCTGGCCTAAATGACTTTTTTTTCTAATTACGCAACTACCGCTAAGTATTTTCCTTAATATATACGTAATCATGAAACACAAATTGATTGAATTTCGCCAAAGTTTAAATTATCTTAGTACGTTGAAGTAGATCTTTGATTAAGTTTAGCCCCCGACGCACGCTCGAACCGCTCGATCACTATGAAGCTATTCTTAATGGATCTGTCATCCGACAGGATCAACGTGGCATCATCGGCATACATGGACATTTTTGCCTCGGTACCCCCAGGAAGTTTAACTCCGTGAATTTGAGCATCAGCCCTTATCGCACACCCGAGGGGCTCTAACGCAAGAACGTACAGGAGAGGAGACAGGGGACATCCCTGCCTCACCCCTCGGGTGATTGAAAAAGGCTCAGAAATGTTCCCATTACAGATCACTGAATCCGCTTGGTCTGCGGTTATGCGGCCATCGGGGCATTTCAGATTAGAAATACGTTTTAGATCGGGATCGTGTGTAATGGGCGGATAAATTAAATTCTCCCCTGTGATTTTCTGGGCACTAGAAACGCTGGATTTGGGAATTTGTTTCTTAAGAATTTCAGTATATTTAGCTTCTGTTAATTTAAGTGTCTGGGCGACATTTTCGTTGCCATTATCAATTTCATTTTGAAGTTGATTGAGCTCCTTCAAGATGTTTTTGAGTTCAAGATTACGATTTCTAGAAGCCTGTACACAGAACGAAATAGCCGCTCTTTTGATGTTCGTTTTCATGAAATCCCACCACTCGGAAAGAGAATTGAAATTATTTTTGACTTTTTGGTGATTTTTAAATTCAACCCGCATGGTACGCTGGAATAATTCATCACTGAGATATGAAGTATTAAGTTTCCACGTACCACGCCCGTAATTGTCACTGGAGATTTGAATTTGGGTTGAGACCATGTCATGATCCGAGAGTGGGAAAGCAACTACTTCGTTCTGTGAACTGGAGGACATTTCCCGGGAAAGATAGATTCTATCTATGCGGGTCGCTCTGCTGCCATCACCACTGTGCCATGTAAAACGTTTGCGGTTAGGGTGTTGAACTCTCCAGCTATCCACCAGACCGCACTGCTTTATGGACTCGGGAGAGATCAAAAAAGCCGCGCGTGCCCTGGTGGGTGACGTGGCTATTTTTTGCATTTAAATCCGGGTTAGGGATGCAGTTGAAATCGCCACCAAGAATAATGTTGCGCTTGCGCTGTGTGTGTTTAGGAAGGTCTCTAGAAAAGAAAGACTGTTTTTCATTGGGTGCGTTTGGAGCATAGCAATTGACAATGCGAACCTTGACCTTTGTGTCTGGCACAGTGATGTTGACTGAGACAAGTCGACCCGCACCATCCCGGAAAAAGCCCTCCGGCTTCCACACATGTTTTTTGGAAAGCAAGATGGCTACCCCACAACTTGATTTGGTGCCGAAAGACCAGAACCCCGCGCTGCCAAAATCCCTGGACCACGCTCTGGCCTCACGGAACCCAGAGGCATGGGTCTCCTGCAGCAAAATAATGTCACCGCTGCAGGACTGGGAAATTCGACTGCGCTTGGCCCGATCCCTCAACCCATTTACATTAAGGGTGCTTACTTTAAGATTAAACATGGCAAATGCAATAACAACAAAAATGACAGTAAAATGATCCATTGATAATTGAAAGATAATTGGCAATCAAGAAAGCGTTCATTGTTCAAACTATGTAGAGTGTTCATTGGTCGGTTTCGTTCTCGGGCGACGTTTCTTCCTGACGATACGGAACTCACCGTCATCTGGCTGTACGGAGGGGGATCTCTCCCGTTTATACGATGCCGCTGAGACGACGGAGCCGCCGGAGTAGCTGTCCGAGTCCCCTCCGGTGTGCTGCTTGGACTGTTCGGCCCAGTCCTTCGGGGTGGGGGCGGTGGTCATGTTGTCTTAAGTTGGGTTTTTGGTGGTTTGGTCGGGCTTTGGTGGGGTGGCCTTGACGGGGGTTGTGCGGGCTGGCTTGTTGGGTTTTCTCCGTTTGCTTTTGGCTTTTGGAGTAGCGTGCTCATCCTCGGATGTGTCCGTCAACTGGGGGAAATCCATCACCAACTCCCCCTCTCCGGTTGAGGCGTTCTCAGGGTCGGAGAACTCGGACCCGCTCTGTTGTGGCTCGGTGGGCGGGAAAGACATGGTTGCTGGGGGTCGTCTGGTCTGGTTACGGTATGATTTTGGGCAATCTCGGGTGGCGTGCTCCTCACCGCAAAACTTGCACTTCGGTGGGTTGGGGCAAGCATTGGCCCGGTGTCCCAGAAGACCACAGTTGTAGCAGGTGTCATAGGGGCACTCCGCCGCCATGTGTCCCGGCCCGTTGCATTTCCTGCAGGTTTTAGGCTGCCCGTCATACTTCACATGGAGTGAAAATTGGCCTATCTTGACGAATGAAGGGATGGTGTGGGTCAGCTCCATTCTATAGTGGCGAACACCATTCTCCCATTCCGGATGACTTTGCCAATGGCCCCGGCGGTGCGACAAAATCTCTCCAAACAACCCCAGCTTCGATGAAACAGCAGCGTCGCTGAGCTCCTGGGGAGCGTTGAACACATTCACAAATGTTGCCCTCCTACCCGCCGGGGTCACTGCTGCCTTCTTCTTGTTGATTAGAACGTCATCCCGCTGAAGCTTGTTGGCCGCCTCTGCACTCGTCACCGTTACGCACCATGTTGTTTCGTTCAAGCACTGAACACACTTCACCTCCTTCCGCGAATATAGCTCATCAAGTTTCTTGAATACACCATCAGGATTAGATTTCTCCTCCAAAACTAGATTCAGGCTGAAATCCCTGGATAAAGAAGACATTGTAGACGGTCACACAGACCAGACGTAAACAATGAAACTAACCCGAAATCAAAAATTTCGGGAGCAGATACGTTTTCAAAAATGATTTATTCTTATAAATAAGTCATTCGGACTCAGGTACATACATGCAATACAGAGAATATATACATTTAAAATAATACTTAAAACAAAAAAATTACGAGGAAAACAACAAATTTGAACCAAACGTAATACATACGACTGTATTTAAAACGAAAACAAAGAAAACGTTTGCGAAACGACAGTCTCCGGGAAATAGACAAGACATTTTAAATCGGGAAAAACACGGAAATTTTAAACATGCCTTCCACCACTGTCTCTACCCACTACCGGATATTATTTAGCAAATACTGAAAAAACTACGAAAAAACATTAACACATTTTTAACTAAACAAATTTTTCACAAGATTTAGCACAAAATACTAAATTACTCTATGAAAAACCATGAGCACATTTCTAAACGAAAATTTTTTTCACCATCACCATATTTAGCATTACTTCTGTAAAACTCTACAAACCAAAAAAGATGTTAATTTATTCAAACAATCCTACTTCTAATGATAAGAAAGGCTAATGTGAAAAAAATTGGTCTGGGAAATCAGGTCGGGTCCCCGACCTGGACACCAAGGCTTCTCCTAAGCTGACCCAGGATGGCAGTTGATGTGGCCCGCTTGTTTTCGTATTTTGCTTTATTCCGGGCCAGCCATACTACCATCCTGAACCTGCTCAGGGCTCGCACCATTTCTACTTCTATTTTCTTCGATTTTGGCGTTTCAAAAAGGGAGTAAACCAAGGTGTCCACGTCGGGGGAATTCTGTTTGTTGTTAAGTTTACCCAGGTAATCGCTGAGCCATTTGCCCACCGGTTTCACCACACCGCACTCAGTGAATAGATGTTGTATTGTTTCTATCCTAATGCAGTGGGGACACTGCCCGGGTCTCTGCTTTGTTTACGTAGGCGGTTACCGATGGGCAGCACGCCGTGCACTGCTTTGAAATTGA
>JASTWB010000680.1:0-11100 GCA_032158295.1 Pycnopodia helianthoides | reverse complement strand
GTTTTTCCCGTAAATAAAACCCAGTTTACCTTGGACAAGAGAAATAGTAATTGCTAGAAACCTTCTTTAGTAGCAACAAAGGGCCAGCACAAAGGTTGTTGGGCGATACATTTTGCGGTCACCCATCTTTTTGTACTATTTTTCACCTTGACATAAGGGCTTCCAAGCCTTAAACCCTGCACCCCCAAAAAAGTTCAGTTCTACGTGTAATGTTGCCAGTTAAGTTTTCAACACTTCATGTTTAAAAAAACTTTGGCATGAATACCAAAATTTAACTCAATAAAAAAAAAATCACATGCAGCACATTCCCCCCCAGCATTCGAATAAAATGGTGACCCTTTTTTCAAAGCGCCCGCCCGCGGGTTTCCCCCTTAGCCATTGTTCTTTTCAGCCCGCTGCTTTTAAAAAATTTTATGGAATCCCACGGACAATTTTTTAAAAAGAAAATTTGTTTTTTTTTTCGATTTGCGGGAAATCATGATGAATAAAAAGGTTTTGTACCGGAAATTTTTGGGGAGTTCAAGTCATTATTTTTTTAGAAAAGTCTCAAGTTTCCTTGGACAAATGAAAAGTATTTTGTGTTTGTATTATGTTCAGAAATTTGTTATGGCTTTTTTCTGCCCCTGCCACCCCCCTTTGTTTTTCGTATAATTAATTTTTTTTGTCAACAAACTTATCTCACGGGTATTTCACCCTTTTTTTGAGAGCACAAACTAATTATAGGGGGGAAATGAGATCCCAACTGGCCACCAATTCCCAATTTGGCATTGTAGCATGACACAACTCAGCCTGAGTCCCTTCGGGCCTTCGTAAAAAAATCGTGACCCTTAAATTGGATAGCACCCTCCTCGGCTCTGTTTTTTCCATTTTAGCCATTGGGTTTTACAGCCCACTGTTTCATTAAATGTATGGAAACCCCCCCCCGGACCAAAAAATGATTTTGAATTTAAATGACAGGGGTTTTTTTTCATTTACAGAAAAACAAGTGCTAATAAAGGTTTTTACCATGTATCGTTCCATTTTTTGCCATTATTCCCTAAATGAATCCGTTTTCCTTTGGCAAGATAAATGGTTTTTGACTAGGGAACCCCGTAATTAGTAGCAAAAGGGGGCCGAGCACAAAGGTTGTTAGGCGATACACTTCGCGGGACACCCTCTTGTGTTACTATTTTTTCACCCTTTGACAACGACATTCCAGCCTTAAACCCTGCGACCTCAGTATGTTCATTCCTACCGTGTTTTTGCCATTCAAGTTTAACCTTCATGTTTAAAACAACTATTGGCATTAATCCAAAAATTTTAATGAATAAAAAAAAAATCACATGCCCGCACATGCCCCCTTCGAGGCATTCGTAAGGGAAATTTCGGGGACCTTTAAAATTGGCAAGGCCTCCCCCGGCTGTTTTTCCCGTTGAGCCATTGTTTTTTTCACCGCTGTTTTTAAAAAATTTTTGGATGGAACCCCACGGGGAACAATGTTTTTTTTTAATAAAAAAAATGGGGTTTTTTTTTTCACGTTTGGGGAAAGTCATGATCCCTAAAATTTTTTGGGCCCGGAATTTTTAGCAGTTCAAGCTCATTATTTTCAGGGGAATGTGCTTAAGTTTACCGGGACAAAGGGAAATAGTTTATTTGTGAATGTATTATTTTTTTTACAAAAACCCTTTTTGTTATGGCTTTGCGGCCCCTGCCCCCCAAATTTTTGTTGTCTCGTATAATTAATTTGTTTTGTCAAAAAACTTATCCCCAGGGGTTATTTCACCTTTTTTCTTGAGGCAAAAATTGTTTTAAAAAGGGGGGGAAATGAGACCCGAACGGGGACCCCCAAATTTCAAAACTTTGGCATGATAGCAGGACACAACTAAAGGGCCTGATTTCACTTCAGGGCCCTTTCCCGTAACAAAATTCGTGACCTTTAAAATTTGGGCCCCATAGAAACTCTCTCTCGGCTCTTTTTTTTCCATTTTAGCCATTGTTCTTTACAGCCCACGGCCTACAAAAATGAAATGGAACCCAAAAATGGACCAATGTTTTTTTGAATTAAAATGACCATTTTTTTTTTCGATTTACAGAAATCATGTGCTTAAAAAGGGGTTTGTACCATGTATCGCTGCCAAATTTTAAGCCTTTTATTTCCCGAAAATTTTAAACCATTTTTCCCTTGGGACAAGTGAAATATAATATGTCTAGGAAATGTCTTTTAGTAGCAACAAAGGGCCGACCACAAAGGATGTTAGGCAAAACCTTTGCGGTCACCCCATCTTTTTGTACTATTTGTTCCCCCCTTTTGGGAAAAAAGGGAAAATTTCCCAACCCTTTAAACCTTGCGCCCCAACGCATGTTGCAGTTCTTACCGGGAAAATTTTTTGCCATTTTCAATTTTTCAAACTTCATTTTTAAATTACAGACTTTTGGGCATGTAATCCCAAAAAATTTTAACTAAAACAAAAAAAAAATTCACAGGGCCCAAACCTTTTCCCCCTTCGGGGACATTCGAAAATAAAGGGGAGACCGTTTTTTGGGCAAAGCGCCAACCCCCGGGCGGGGTTTCCCCCTTACCCATTGTTCTTTAAACCCCGCTGCTTTTAAAAATTTGAGGGAATCCCACAGGGTTTCAATTTTGATTTTAAAATAAAATTTAAAAAGGTTGTGTTTTTCGATTTGCGGAAGTCATGAAAAAATTTAAAATGGTTTGTCCCGTAATTTTTTTGGCAGTTCAAGCTCTTTAATTTTCATAAATGTGCTCAATTTTTACCTTGGAAAAATTTGAAATAGCTATTATGTGTTGGGATTATGTTACAAAACTTTTGTTAGGGCTTTGCTCCCCCTCCCAACCCCCAACTTTTTTCTTTCTTATAATTAATTTGTTCGTCAACAAACTTATCTCAGGGCTATTTCCCCATTTTTTTTGAGAGAACAAACTAATTTATGGGGGGGAAATGAGAAACCCTAGACTGTGACCCCCCGAATTCCTAACTTTGGCATTGATAGCATGACAAAAAACTCGGGCCCCTGATGCCCCTTCGAGGCCTTAAAAACAAAATTTCGTGACCGGAAAATTGGCATAGCCCCCTTCGCTCGGTTGTTTTCCTCTTTTTAGAAAATTTGGTTTTACAGCCCACGTCTACATTAAAGGGAGGGAAAACCCAAAAGGGAACCAAAGTGATGTTGAATTGAAATGACCATTTTTTTTGGGCCCGATTTACAAAAAATCATGTGCTAAAAAAGGGTTTGTCCCCTGTATCGTTGCCAGTTTAAGCTCATTGATTCCAGAAAAATGTAACCATTTTTTCCCTTGGACAAAAAAAAAATGGGTTAAATGACTGGGCAACCTGGACATTTGGGTAGCAACAAAGGGGCCCGAGCACAAAGGTTTTTTAGGCGATACACTTCGCGGTCACCCCCCATCGGGGTTGTTTTTTATTTTTTCACCCAAAAACATAACGACATTCCATCCCTTTAAAACCCCTTGCGCCCTTTCATGTATGTTGCAGTTCCTCCCGTTTTATTGTTCCCAGTTCAATTTTATAACATTTCCCAATTTTTTAAAAACAAAACTTTTGGGCCCCATGAAAAAAAAAAATTTGTAACTCAATGAAAAAAAAAAAAAAAAATACATGCACGCACATGTCCCCTCGAGGATTCGTAACAAAAATCGTGATTTTTAAACTTGGCATAGGCCCTCCCCCGGGCTGTTTTTTCCCCGCTTAAAGCCATTGTTTTTTTCAGCCCCGTTTTTTAAAAAATTTAAAGGGTTTTTCCCACAGGGAAAAATGCTTTTTTTTAATGAAAAAAAAGGTTTTTTTTTTCACGATTTCCCCGGAAGTCATGATGCATAAAATGGTTTGTCCCGTGTATTTTTTAGCAGTTAAAGGGCCATTATTTTCAGTGAATGTGCTCAATTTTTCCCTGGGAAAAATTTGAAAAAATTTATTATGTGAATGTATTATTTTTCAGAACGGGTTTTTGTTTTTGGCTTTGCTGCCCCTCCCAAACCCCAAATTTTTTTGTCTCGTAAAATTTTAATTTGTTTTGTCAACAAACTTATCTCAGGGTATTTTCACCATTTTCTTGAGAGCACAAAGAAATTTTTAAAAGGGGGAAAATGGACCTAAAACGGACCCCCAAAATTTTCCTGGGTTTGGCATTGATAGCATGACAAAAACCTAAAGGGCCTGTTTGTCACTTCGGGGCCCTTTCGTAACAAAAATCGGCCCGGGAAAAATTGGCATAGCACTCTCTTGGGCCTTGTTTTTTCATTTTAGCATTGTTCTTTACGCCCACTCCCTACATAAAATTTTATGGAACCCAACAAGGCCCAATTGATTTTGAATTGAAATGACCGGGGTTTTTTTTTTTCGTTTTAAAAAAATCATAGTTTTTAAAAAGGGGTTTGTACCATGTATCGCTGCCATTTTAAAGCCCATTATTTCCCATAAAGGGAACCCAGTTTCCCTTTGGGAAAAGATGAAATTTAGTAATATGTCTGGGGGGGCAACCTTGCTTTTTGTAGCAAAAAAGGGGCCAGCACAAAGGATGTTAGGCGTTTACACTTTGCGGTCCACCATCTTGTTGTACTATTTGTTCACCCTTGGAATAAGGACATTCCAACCCTTAAAAACCATGCGCCCCTTTCATGCGGTTCCCAGTTCTTACCGTGTAATTTTTCCCAGTTAAAGTTTTCAAACTTCATGTTTAATAAAAAAGACTTTTGGGCATGAAAAACCCCAAAAATTTAATTTCAATCAATAAAAAAATAAACTTTTCCCACGAAAATTTTCCCCCCTCAAAGACATTGAAATAAATGGGGGACCTTTGTTTTGGGCCCAAAAGCCCAAACGCCCGGCGGGGCCCCCCTTTGCCTTTTTTCTTTTCGCCCGCGGCTTTTAAAATTTAAATGGAATCCCCCCAGGGATAAAGGGATTTTAAAATAAAAATGATAGTTGTGTTTTTTACGTTTTGGGGAAAGCCCAGGAGAAAAAAATGGTTTGTACCGTAAAATTGTTGGCAGTTCAAGCTCATTTTTTTCATAAATGTGTTTCAAGTTTATTTGGACAAAGGGAAAAAAGCTATTATGTGTTCGTATTATTTTAAACAAAACTATTGTTATGGTTTTGCTCCCCCTGCCAACCCACTTTTTTTTTCGTAAAATTTAAATTTTTGTTCTGTCAACAAACTTATCTCAGGGCTTTTTTTCACCATTTTTTGAGAGCAAAAAAATAATTTAAAGGGGGAAAGGGAGCACCCTAACTGTGACCAAAAAATTCCTAATTTGGAAATTGATAGCATGACAAAACTCGGGCCTTTTTTTGTCCCTTCGAGGCCTTCGTAACGAAATCGTGCCCTTTAAAATTGGCTTTAGCACCCTCGCTCGGCTCTTTTTTTCCTATTTTACCCATTGGTTTTTTCACCCCACTGCCCTACTTTAAAAGGGAAAGGGAAAAACCCCACAAGGCCCAAAGGGTGTTAAATTGAAAGGGCCCGGGTTTTTTGCGTTTTTCCGAAATCATAGTGCATAAAAAGGTTTGTACCATGTATCGTTGCCATTTTAAGCCATTGATTCCAGTAAATTACACCGGTTTAAACCTTGGCCAATAAATAGTTATATGACTAGGCAACCTGTACATTTAGTAGCAACGAAGGGCCGGCAAAAAGGGTTTTTAGGGAAACACTTCGCGGGTAACCCCAAATTTTGGGTGTTACTTTTTTTTTCACCTTTAGACATAACGACATTCCATGGCCTTAAACCCTGCGACCTATCATGTATTTTGCAGTTTCCCCCCGTGTATTGTTCCCAGTTAAAGGGTTTAAAATTCATTTTTTAAAACAGACTATTGGCATGTAATCCCAAAAAATTTGTAACTAATAATAAAAAAAAATCCCCAGCAGCACATTTTCCCCTCAAAGGCATTCGTAACAAAAACCGTGACCGTTTAACTTGGCATGGGCGCCCTCGCCCGGCTGGTTTTCCCCGCTTAAAACCCATTTTTTTTTTTCAGCACGCGGGCTTTTAAAAAAATTGATGAACCCCCAAAAGGGGAACAATGTTTTTTTTTAATAAAAAAAATAGGTTTTTTTTTCCCCGATTTGGGGAAAGTCGGATGCATAAAATGGTTTTTACCGTGTATTGTTGCATTCAAGCTCATTTTTTTCAGTGAATTGCTAAAAAGTTTCCCGGGGACAAATGAAATATTTTATTTGGAATGTATTATTTTTACAGAAGTTGTTAGGGGCTTTGCTCCCCCTCCCCCCCCCAAAATTTTTGTTGTTTCTTTATAATTTTTGTTTTGTCAAAAATTTAATCCCGGGGTTATTTCACCATTTTCTTGAGAGCACAAAGAAAATTTTAAAAGGGGGAAATGAGCACCTAGACTGTGACCAAAAAATTCCTAGTTTTTGGCATTGATAGCATGAAACAACTAAAGGCCCTGATGTCCTTCGGGGCCTTTCGAACGAAATGGGTGCCCTTTTTAAATTGGATAGAAACTCTCTCTCGGTTTGGGTTTTTTCTCTTTTTACCCAATTTTTTCCTATAACCCCACTCCCTACATAAAAAGTTTAAACCCCAAAACAAGGACCAATGTGATTTGAATTGAAATGCCCCGGGTTTTTTTTTTGGGATTTACAGAAATCATAGTGCTTAATAGGTTTGTAATTTTATCGCTGCCATTTTTAAGCCCATTACCCCGGGAATGTAATCCATTTTCCCTTGGGGACAAGATAAAATATAATATGCCCTGGGAAACCTGGCATTTGGGAAAGCAAAAAAAGGGCCCGGCACAAAGGGAAATTTTTAGGCGAAACCACTTGGGGGTTAACACCATCTTTTTTGTATTTTTTTGTTCCCCCTTCTGGACAAAAGGAAACATTCCAACCTTTAAACCATGGCCCCATCAGAGGTTCCATTTTTCTTACCGTGAATGTTCCCAAGTTCAAGTTTTCAACACTTCATGTTTAATCCCAGACTTTGGGCATTTTAATCCCCAAAATTTTTAAACCCAATCAATAAAAAAATCACATGCACGCACTTTTTCCCCCCCGAGACATTCAAAATAAATGGTGCCCGGGTTGATTTGGCAAAGCGCCAACGCCCGGCGGGGTTTCCCCCCCTTACCCTTTTTTTTTCTTTTTAGCCCGTTTTTTTTAAAAAAAATTTGAGGGAAACCCCAACAGGGGATCAATGTGATTTTAAAATAAAAATGATATTGTTTTTTTTTACGATTTGGGGGAAGTCAGGGATGAAAAAAAATTTTTTTGTACCGTAAATTGTTGGCATTTTCAAGCTCATTATTTCAGTAAATGTGCCAAGTTTCCCTTGGACAAATAAAAATAGCTATTATGTGTTCGTTTAGGGTTACAGAACTTTTGTTAGGGGGTTTGCTCCCCCTCCCAAACCCCCACTTTTGTTTTCGTAAAAAAAATTTTGTTCTGTCAAAAAATTATCTCAGGGCTATTTCACCTTTTTTTCCTTGAGAGCAAACTAATTTTGGGGGGGAAATTTGGCACCCTAATTTGTGCCCAACCAAATTTTCCTAACTTTGGCTTTGGGTTAGCATGAACAACCCCTGGGCCTGATGTCCTTCGGGGCCCTTCTTTAACGAAATCGTGACCGTTAAAATTGGAAGCACCCTCGCTGGGGCTCTGTTTTTCCTCTTTTTTAGCCTTTGGGTTTTAAATAACCCCACTGTCTACTTAAATTTTGGGAAACCCCCCCCAAGGGAAACAAAGTGAGGGTTAAATTTGGGAAATAAACCGGTTTTTTTTTGCGTTTTTACAGAAATCATAGTGCATAAAAGGGTTTTGAAACCTGTTTCGTTGCCATTTTTTAAGCTCATTTTTCCCAAAGTAAATGTAACCCATTTTCCCTTGGACAAAAATAAAAAGGGTTTTGGGACTAGGCAACCTTTTCTTTTAGTGCAACAAAGGGCCCGAGCAAAAAAGGTTTTTTAGGCGATACATTTTCGCGGTACACCACCCTTGTGTTACTTTTTTTTTCACCCTTTAGAAAACGACTTCCATCCCTTTAAAACCCCTGCGACCTATCATGTATGTTGCATTTCCCCTCCCGTGAAATTTTTGCCGTTCAATTTTTATAACCCCTTAAATTTTTAAAAAACAGATTTTTGGCATGTAAAAACCAAAAATTTGTAACTCAATGAATAAAAAAAAAAATCCCCATGCCCCGGAAACATGTCCCCTCGAGGCATTCGTAACGAAATCTTTTGACCTTTTAAATTTGGGGCATAGCGCCCTCGCCCGGCTGTTTTTTCCCCCGCTTAAAGCCATTGTTTTTTTCAGCCCCCTTGCTTTTAAAATTTGAGGGGAATCCCACGGGGAAAAATGTTTTTTTTTAATGAAAAAAATGGGTTTTTTTTTTCCGATTTGGGGAAAGTCATGATGCTTTAAAATGGTTTTTTACCGTGTATTGTTAGCAGTTCAAGCTCATTATTTTCAGTGTGTGTCTTTTTTCCCTGGGCCAAAGAAATATTTAAATTATTAAAAGTTTTTTTTACAGAACGTTGTTATGGCTTTGCTGCCCGGGCCAAACCCCAAAAATTTTTGTTGTCTCGTAAAATTTAAATTTTTTTTTGTCAAAAACTTATCTAACGGGTTTTTTCCACCATTTTCTTGAAGCAAAAAGTAATTTAAAAGGGGGAATGGCATTAGACTGTGACCACCAAATTCCTAGTTTTGCATTGATAGCATACACAATCAAGGCCTGATGTCATTTCGAGGCCTTCGTAACGAAATCGTGACCTTTTAAATTGGCTAGCACTCTCTCTCGGCTCTGTTTTTTCATTTTAGCTTTGTTCTTACAGCCCACGCCACATAAAAGTTGGAACCCAAAAAGGCCCAATGTGTTTTTGAATTAAAAAGACCGGGTTTTTTTTTCGATTTACAAAAAATCATAGGAAATAAGGTTTGTCCCCTGTACGCTGCCAGTTTAACCCCATTATTTCCCATAAATGTAATCCAGTTTACCTTGGACAAGATGAAATAGTAATATGTCTAGGCAACCTTGCATTTTAGCAACAAAGGGCCGAGCAAAAAGGTGTTGGCGTACACTTTGCGGTCACACCATCTTGTTGTATATTTGTTACCCTCTGGAATAAGGACTTCCCAAGCCTTTAAACCATGCGACCCATCATGCATGTTGCAGTTCTTACCCTGTAATGTTGCCGTTCAAGTTTTTAACACTTCTTTTATACAGATATTGATGTAATACCAAATTTTTAAATCAATCAAAAAAAAATCACATGCACGACATTTTCCCCCCGAGACATTCGTAATAAATGGTGACCGTTGATTTTGGGAAAGCGCCAACGCCGGCGGGTTTCCCCCCCTTTGCCATTGTTTTTTTCAGCCGCTGCTTTTTAAAAATTTGATGGAATCCCCCAAAGGGGCAATGTGATTTAAAATAAAGAAGTTGTGTTTTTTCGATTTGCGGGGAAACTTTATGAATAAAATGGTTTGTACCTGAAATTTTTGGCAGTTCAAGCTCATTATTTTCAGTAAATGTGTCAAATTTACCCTTGGGCAAAAGAAATAGTATTATGTGTTCGATTATGTTAAGAAATATTGTTATGGCTTTTTGCCCCTGCCAACCCCCCTTTTGTTCTTTTTGTATAATTAATTTGTTTTGTCAACAAAATTATCTCACGGCTATTTCCCATTTTCTTGAGGACAAATAATTTTTTAGGGGGAAATGAGTCCTAGACTGTGACCCCCGAATTCCCAACTTGGCATTGATAGAGCACAACTCTAGGCCTGGTCCCTTCGAGGCCCTTTGAAAAGAAATCGTGACCGTTTTAAATTTGGGAAAACACCCCCGTCGGCTCTGTTTTCCCATTTTAGCCTTTGGTTTATCACCCACTGTCTACATTAAATGTAGGAAACCCAAAAGGGACCAAAGTGGTTGATTAAAAAATGACCGGGTTTTTTTTTGCGTTTTTAAGAAATCTGTGCAAAATAAGGTTTGTCCTGTATCGTTCCCATTTAAAACTATTGATTCCAGAAAATGTAATCCTTTCCCTTGGACAAATAAATATATATGATGGGAAAACCTGTACTTTTAGTAGCAACGGGGGGCCCCGGCACAAGGTTGTTGGGCATCACTTCGCGGTCACACCACTTGTGTTCTATTTTTTACCCTTTAGACATAACGACTTCCATGCCTTAACCCCGCGACTTCATGTATGTTGCAGTTCCTACCCTGTTTTGTTGCCGTTCAAGTTTATAACACTTCATGTTTAAAAAGATATTTGGGATGTTACCAAAAATTTTAACCCAAAGAATAAAAAAAAAATCACATGCCGCACTGTCCCCGAGGGATTCGTAACGAAATCGTGACCGTTAATTGGGGATAGCGCCCTCGCCCGGCGGTTTTCCCCCCTTGAGCCATTGTTCTTTTTTAGCAGCTGCTTTTAAAAAATTTATGGAATCCCCCAAACAAGTTTTTTTTAAAGAAAAAAATAGGGTTTTTTTTTCACGATTTGCGGGAAGTCATGATGCATAAAAGGTTTGTAGGTTTGTTAGCAGTTCAAGCTCATTATTTTCGTGAAAAGTGCTCAAGTTTACCTGGGACAAATGAAATGTTTTATGTGAATGATTATGTTACAGAACTGTTGTTATGGCTTTTCTGCCCCCCGCCAACCCAAATTTTGTTGTCTCGTATAATAATTTGTTTGTCAACAAACTTATCTCACGGGGATTTCACCATTTTCTTTAGAGCACAAAATAATTTATAAGGGGGAAATGGATCCTGATGTGACCACCAATTTCCCAGCTTTGGGGATTGATAGCATGACACAAATCAAAGGCCCGATGTCATTCGGGCCTTTGTAACGAAAACGTGACCGTTTTAAAAAGGGATAGCACCTTCTCGGCTCTGTTTTTCTCATTTTTTGCCATTGTTCTTACAGCCCCCCCTAATAAATGTATGGACCCAACAAGGACCAATGTGATTTTGATTTAAAAGACCAGGTTTTTTTTCGATTTACGAAATCAAGTGCTTAAAAAGGTTTTTACCCTGTATCGCGCCAGTTTAAGCCCTTACTTCCGTAAAATTTAAACCTTTACCTTGGACAAGATGAAAAAAAT
>JASTWB010000679.1:0-11110 GCA_032158295.1 Pycnopodia helianthoides | reverse complement strand
AAAAAAATTTTAAATAAAAAAAGGTGGGGGCAAAAAATAAAATCAAAAAAAAAAATTTTTTTGGCGGAAAAGAAAAAAAATTTTAAAAAATTTAAAAAAAATTTGGGTAATTTTTCCCGTTTTTTAAAAACCAAAATTCCAAAAATTTTTTATCCCAAACAAAAATTTTTTTTAAAAAAACAATTGGTTTATCCATATTTTAAAAGCGCGGGCTGAAAAGAACATGGCTAAGAGGGGGGAAAACACAGCGGGCGTTGGCGCTATGCCAAATTAACGGTCACCATTTATTACGAATGTCTCGGGGGACATGTGCGTTGCATGTGATTTTTTTTTTATAATTGAGTTAAATTTTTGGTATTACATGCCAATAGTCTGTATTAAACATGAAGTGTTGATAAACTTGAACTGGCAAAATTACACGGTAAGAACTGCAACATACATGATGGGTCGCAGGGTTTAAGGCTTGGAATGTCCTCATGTCCAGAGGGGTGAACAAATAGTACAATAGATGGTGTGACCGCAAGTGTATCGCCTAAATCCTTTGTGCTCGGCCTTGTTGCTACTAAATGCACGGTTGCTAGCATTTTACTATTTCATCTTGTCAAGGTAAATGGATTACATTTACTGGAGAGTAATGGGCTTAAACTGGCAGTGATACATGGTACAAACCTTATTAAGCGCTATGATTTCTGTAAATCGCAAAAAAAAACTGGTCATTTCAATTCAACATCACTTTGGTCCTTGTTGGGTTCCATACATTTTATGTAGACAGTCGGCTGTATAGAACAATGGCTAAAATGGGAAAACAGAGCCGAGCGAGGGTGCTATGGCCAATTAACGGTCACGATTTCGTTACGAAGGCTCGAAGGGACATCAGGCCTTGAGTTGTGTCATGCTATCAATGCCAAAGTTGGGAATTTGGTGGTCACAGTCTAGGTGCCATTTCTCCGTATAAATTAGTGTGTGCTCTCAAGAAAATGGTGAAATAGCCGCGAGATAAGTTTGGTTGACAAACAAATTAATTATACGAAAAAACAAAAGTGGGGTTGGCAGGGGCAGCAAAGCCATAACAACAGTTCTGTAACTTTAATACATACACATAATAGTTTATTTCATTTGTCTCAGGTAAACTTGAGCACATTCACTGAAAAAAAGGGAGCTTGAACTGCTAACAATACACGGTACAAACCATTTTTTTGCATCATGACTTCCGCAAATCGTAAAAACACAACTATCATTTCATATTAAAATCACATTGGTCCCTGTGGGATTCCATCAAATTTTTAAAGCAGGGGGCTGAAAAGAACAATGGCTAAGAGGGGGAAAACACAGCCGGGCGTTGGCGCTATGCCAAATTAACGGTCACCATTTATTACGAATGTCTCGAGGGGACATGTGCGTGCATGTGATTTTTTTTATTAATTGAGTTAAATTTTGGTATTACTTTCCCATTAGTCTGTTTTAAACATGAAGTGTTGTAAACTTGAATGGCAACATTACACGTTAAGAACTGCACATACAGGGGGCCCAGGTTTAAGGCATGGAATGCCTTATGTCCGAGGTGAAAAAATAACAAGAGGGTTTCCGAAGTGTATCGCCCAAATCCTTTGTGCTCGGCCCTTGTTTATAATGCCCGGTTGCCCGAAAATTAAAATATTTTTTGTCCAAGGTAAATGGGGGGGGGGGGGGGGGGGGGGGGGGGGGGGGGGGGGGGGGGGGCTGCCAACTACATATGGTATGTAAGGCATAATCATGCACAGCGCTGGCAACAAATAGTCATGGTGTGACCGAAGTTATGAACATTGCTTTGTGCTTGCGGATGGGGCATTACCTAAAACGGTTGTGCAATAAATTCTCGCCAACTGGATACCTTTACAGAAGGGCCGCGCTCAGGGTTTAAGCACTTTGATTTCTGTAAATCGCAAAAAAACCTGGTCATTTCAATTCAACATCACTTTGGTCCTTGTGGGGTTCCATACATTTATGTAGGCAGTGGGCTGTATAGAACAATGGCAAAAATGAGGAAAACAGACCCGGAGAGAGAGTGCTATGCCAATTTAACGGTCACGATTTCGTTACGAAGGGCCTCGAAGTGACATCAGGCCTTGAGTTGTGTCATGCCATCAATGCCAAAGTTGGGAAATTTGGTGGTCACAGTGTA
Organism: Pycnopodia helianthoides; assembly: GCA_032158295.1. Classification (NCBI taxonomy): domain Eukaryota; kingdom Metazoa; phylum Echinodermata; class Asteroidea; order Forcipulatida; family Asteriidae; genus Pycnopodia; species Pycnopodia helianthoides. Next base: position 8,949 of record JASTWB010000679.1, on the reverse strand, counting down.
GAATGCTCATTTCCCCTTATAAATTACTTTGTGCTCTCAAGAAAATGGTGAAATGCCGTGAGATAAGTTTGTTGACAAAAAAAAAATTAATTATACGAGAAAACAAAAGTGGGGTTGGCAGGGGCAGCAAAGCCATAAAAAACAGTTCTGTAACTAATACATACACATAATAAATTTTTCATTTGTACAAGGTTAAACTTGAGCACATTTACTGAAATAATGAGCTTGAAACGGCCAACATTACACGGTACAAACCATTTTATGCATCATGACTTCCGCAAATCGTAAAAAAAACTATTATTTCATAAAAAAAAAAAATTGGTCCTGTGGGATTCCATCAAATTTTTTAAAAGCAGCGGGCGGGAAAAGAACAATGGCTAAGAGGGGAAAACACACCCGGGCGTTGGCGCTATGCCAAATTAACGGTCACCATTTATTCCCGAATGTCTCGAGGGGACATGTGCGTGCATGTGATTTTTTTTATTAATTGAGTTAAATTTTGGTATTACATGCCAATAGTCTGTATTAAACATGAAGTGTTGAAAAACTTGAACTGGCAACATTAACGGTAAGAAACTGCAACATACATGTGGGTCGCATGGTTTAAGGCTTGGAATGTCCTCATGTCCAGAGGGGAACAATATGTACAACTAGATGGGGTGGGGACCGCAAAGTGTATCGCCTACACCCTTTGTGCTGGGCCCCTTTTGTTGCTACTAAATGCACAGGTTGCCTAGACATATTACTATTTCATTTGTCCAAGGTAAATGGATTACATTTACTGGAAGTAATGGGCTTAAACTGGCAGTGATACATGGTACAAACCTTTATTAAGCGCTATGATTTCTGTAAATCGCAAAAAAAACTGGTCATTTCAATTCAACATCACTTTGGTCCTTGTTGGGTTCCTACATTTTATGTAGACAGTCGGCTGTATAGAACAATGGCTAAAATGAGGAAAACAGAGCCGAGCGGGGTGCTATGCCAATTTAACGGTCACGATTTCGTTACGAAGGCCTCGAAGGGACATCGGGCCCTAGAGTTGTGTCATGCTATCAATGCCAAAGTTAGGAATTCGGTGGTCACAGTCTAGGATGCTCATTTCCCCCTCATAAATTAGTTTGTGCTCTCAAGAAAATGGTGAAATAGCGTGAGTAAGTTTGTTGACAAAACAAATTAATTATACGAAAGAACAAAAGTGGGGTTGGCAGGGGCAGCAAGCCATAACAATATTTTCTGTAACATAATACGTACACATAATAGCTATTTCATTTGCCCAAAGGGTTTAAACTTGAGCACATTTACTGAAAATAATGAGCTTGAACTGCCAACAATTCAGGGTTACAAACCATTTTATTCATCATGACTTCCGCAAAATCGTAAAAAAAACAACCTATTTTTTTATTAAAAAAAAAAACATTGGTCCTGTGGGATTCCATCAAATTTTTAAAGCGCGGGCTGAAAAGAACAATGGCCCCAGCGGGGGAAAACACAGCCGGGCGAGGGCGCTATGCCAAGTTAACGGTCACGATTTCGTTACGAATGCCTCGAGGGGACATGTGCGTGCATGTGTTTTTTTTTTTTATTCATTGAGTTACAATTTTGGTATTACATCCCAAATAGTCTGTTTTTAAACATGAAGGGGTTATAAACTTGAACTGGCAACAATACACGGAAAGAACTGCAACATACATGTAGGTCGCAGGGTTAAGGATGGAATGCCGTTATGTCCAGAGTGTGAAAAATAGTAACACAAGATGGTGTGACCGCGAAGTGTATGGGCCTAACATCCTTTGTGCTCGGCCCTTCGTTGCTACTAATTGTACAGGTTGCCTAGTCATATAACTATTTATCTTGTCCAAGGTAAACTGGATTACATTTATGGAATCAATGAGCTTAAACTGGCAACGATACTTGGTAAAAACCCTTATTAGCACTATGATTTCTGCAAATCGAAAAAAAAACCGGGTTTCCATTTCAATTCAACATCACTTTGGTCCTTGTGGGGTTCCATACATTTTATGTAGACAGTGGGCTGTATAGAACAATGGCTAAAATGAGGAAAACAGAGCGAGCGAGGGTGCTATGCCAAAAAAAAAAAAAAAAAAAAAAAAAAAAAAAAAAAAAAAAAAAAAAAAAAAAAAAAAAAAAAAAAAAAAAAAAAAAAAAAAAAAAAAAAAAAAAAAAAAAAAAAAAAAAAAAAAAAAAAAAAAAAAAAAAAAAAAAAAAAAAAAAAAAAAAAAAAAAAAAAAAAAAAAAAAAAAAAAAAAAAAAAAAAAAAAAAAAAAAAAAAAAAAAAAAAAAAAAAAAAAAAAAAAAAAAAAAAAAAAAAAAAAAAAAAAAAAAAAAAAAAAAAAAAAAAAAAAAAAAAAAAAAAAAAAAAAAAAAAAAAAAAAAAAAAAAAAAAAAAAAAAAAAAAAAAAAAAAAAAAAAAAAAAAAAAAAAAAAAAAAAAAAAAAAAAAAAAAAAAAAAAAAAAAAAAAAAAAAAAAAAAAAAAAAAAAAAAAAAAAAAAAAAAAAAAAAAAAAAAAAAAAAAAAAAAAAAAAAAAAAAAAAAAAAAAAAAAAAAAAAAAAAAAAAAAAAAAAAAAAAATTAACGGTGATGAACACTGAGGGTCAGGTTAAGTTGGATGTCCTTGCAGGGGAAAAATGTCAAATGTTAGAAATGTATTCCTAAATTTGTGCTCGTTGTGAAAATGAAGTTGCCCAACAATTAATTTTTTGAAAATGGTCACAGAAGGCTTAACCAGGAACATTACAACCTATAGCTTATTTTAAGAAAAAAACTTCTTTTAATAACTCTTGTCTTTGGGTTCAACATTTATGACAGTGGTAAAACAATCAAATAGGAAAACAGGCCGGGATCATAATTTAACGCACGTTGAGAAGGCTGAGGAACGCGGTTGGTATGCACAAGCCAATTAGAATTGGGGACAGTTGATGTTTTTTAAATTATTGTGTTAAAATTGAATCTGATAGTTGTGAAAAAATTATAACAAAACAAAGGGGTTGAGGGCACAAAGATAACCAGTTTAACATATCTACCAATAAAATTTCATTGTCAAGGTCTACACTTTTCTGTTGCTTAAGAAATTCCGTAAAACATTTAATCTGTTCGAAATGTAAAAAATTTTTTCTAAAAAAAAACTTTGGTCCCTTATTATCAATTTTGAAACGAAAAACTGGTAAAAACACAGGGCGGGGTTCCAATTAGTACTTTTTACAATGTAGGGAAGGCGGAGGATTTTTATTAGGTTTAATTTGGTTACAGCCAAGTTGTTTAACTGATGTTAACTAATGCAAAAGGTGACTGAAATAATGATTCCCTTTATAATTTCTTGTCCAAGTAAATGGTACCGGAAATTGTGCCCAAAATTTCGAACATTTGTGTGGCCCGGCACAAACCAGTTGCCTACATATAATATTTCATTTGTCCAAGTAACTGGACATTTATGAATATGGTTAACGGCAATCCCGTCAACTTTTATGCATGATTTCGAAATCGAAAAAAAACTTATTTAAATTAAAACTTGGCCTTTGGGTTCCATAAATTTTAAAGGGCTAAGAACATGGTAAGGGGAAAACAAGCGGCGGGGTTGCAATTCCCTTTAACGTCAGATTCTAATTTTTAAATATTGTTTTCATCATATCAATTAGGAATGTGAACTGATGCATTCCCTAAAATTATTGGTCCAGTGTGAATCCGTAGAATTTGGACAAAACAATTAATTTACGAAAGAAAATTTGGCGGGCCGCATAAAACAGTTCTGTACATTACTAAATAACTTTCATTTCAGGTAATGGCTTTAAAAGGTTGAACTGACAAACCTAAACCTTTTCTATGCCCAATGTAAAAACAAACTTCTTTTTAAAAATATGTCCGTGGGTTATAAATTTAAACAGGGGGAAAAAAGGCAAGGGGGAATACGGGGGGCGTAGCCAAAACGGCCATTTTTCAATGCCGGGGACGTGCGTCAGGATTTTTTTTTATTTATTTGTTTAAATGTTAGCGTTTAAAGTTGTTAAACTTTATAACAAACAGGTTGAGCAACATACATATTCGCATTAACATAATGCTTATGCGACTGAAATTAAAAAAGAGTTGCGCAATTAGCAACATTTTCTCGCCTTCGTTTTAAAAACTTTTTTAAAAACTTGCCGTAACTTTAATTTTAAAGGTAAAAGCCAACGGAAAACCAAGCATTTTTTCGAATCAAAAAACCGGTCTTTCATTCAACTTTTGGTCTGTGGGTTATTTTTATTGACATGGGTATAAACAATGTAAAATGAGGAAAACGACCGAAGGGTAGAATTAACCATTTTGTACAAGGTAAGGGCAAGCCTTATGTCAGAATGAAATTTAAATTGGTGCCAGTTATGCTCATTTCCCTTTTTTGTCTAAGAAAGGTTTACGTAATAATTTTTGCAAAACTTAATTTACGAAAAACAAAATGGGTCAGGGACAAAATACACAGTTCTGAACAAAAAACTTATTTTCATTCCATTCTTGGCTTACTAAATTTATTAAATTCAAACGGTAAAATTTAGACAGACCGAAATCTAAAAAACTAATTTTTTAAAAACTTTTCCCGGGGACATAAATTTTAAAAGCAGCTAAGCAATGGCAGGGGAAACACAGGGCTTCCTTAAATAGGTCCTTTAAATGTGAGGGCTGGAGGTTTGATTTTTATTAATTAGAAAAATTTTGGTTTCATGAAGTTTTAAACAGTTGTAAAATAACTGCAACATTCCGGTAAAACTGACATCATGAAATGGTTAGTAAGCCGGTCAAGGGTGAAATGTCCAATTTTCCAATTTTCCCTAAACTTTGGTCCCTTGGTTCTAAAACAGGTGAGCATCTAAACGCCGGTTTGGATAAATTACGGAAATTTAAATGCGAACATGGTCCTTATTTTATATTTAATTTTAAAAATGCATTTCTTAACATTTTGCTTGGGCAATTTTGTGAATGGCTATAAAACATGTTAAATGGAAACAAGCCGAGGGTGACAATTACCAGATTGTAGAGGCCGAAAGGACTCCTTTGTTGTTCTGCATAATGCAAGTTGTTGGTTCCATTGTGGAAGTTTTTTTTTTATTTCCCCCTTTAAAAATTTTTGCCTAAAAATTGGAATGGAAAATTGTTCAATAACAATTTTGGAAAAAAATCTTGGCGGGGCGAAGAACAATGTTTAAAAAGAACAAAGCTTTCATTTCCGGTAATTTGGGCCAACGAAATATGAGTTGATGCCCAATCCAAAAATTTATCAGATTCCGAAACCTAAAAAACAACCTATTTTTATAAAAAAAAAATTGCCTGTGGGATATCAATTTTTAAAAGCCTTATAAAAACAATGGCTCAGCGGGGAAAACAACGGAAAAGGGGGCGTAGCAATGTTAAAACTAAAATTTCGTTAGAACCCAGGGGGACTGGGCGCATATGATTTTTTTCTTGAGTTACAATTTTACAAATACTTTTTAATATAAAGGGTTAAAATTTAAAAATAATTCACGGAAAACGCAATACATGTAGGTGCTAGGTTTTAAGGCAGGAAAAAGCTTTGTCAAGAGGAAAAAAAACCCGTGGTTAGCAATTAATCGGCTAACATTTGTTGGCTCGGAAAATTGTCGGTTCCCTGTTTAACTATTTATCTTTTTCAAGGTAACTGATTAATTTTATAAATAATGTTTAATTAACTGGCAACATACAGGGTTTACAAACTTTTAAACCAATGATTTGGCAATGAAAAAAACCCTGGTCATTCAATAACATATGGCCCTTGTGGGTTCCAAAATTTTATGTCACAGTGGTGTTGAACAATGGCTAAAATGAGGGGAAACAGGAGCAATTTTGCTTGCCAATTTAACGTCACGATTCAAAATTTTTTTGGGAAAATTTTTTTGGAAAATTTTTGGAAGGGGGTTTCATTTCCCAAAATTTTTTTCTGTTTTAAAAATTTTTAAAAAATTTTAAAAAAAAATTTTAATTTTAGAAAACAGGGGGTTGAGGGCCAAACCCAAAACGCGGAAACCATAATTTTAAACCTTTTTTTCGGACGGGAAAGGGAATTGGGGTTTACTTAAAATAAACCCCCAAAATTTTTGGGCCTTCCCCAAAAATTAAAAAAACCCAAAAATTTTTAAAAAAATAATTTTTGAAAAAAAACCAAAAAAAAAAAGGGGGAAAAGGGAAAAAAAATTTTTTTTGCCTTTAGCAAAAAAATTTAAATTTTTAAAAACCCGGCCCTTTTATTGTTTTTTTAAAATGGTAAAAAAATTTTTTTTTCATAAAAAATTTTCCCTTTTTTAAAAATTTTAAAAAAAAGGTCGAAAAATTTGGCGGGGGGGGGAAAGGGCCGGGGAAAGGGGGAAAAACCTGGGGGGCCCCGGAGTTGTTTTTTATTTTGGGGGTTTTTTTATTTTAATTTTAAAATTTTAAAATTTGAAAAAAGGGTTAAAAAATTTTTAAGGCTTTAAGAAAATCTTAAAATAAAAATTAAAAGGGGGGGAAAAGGAAATTTTACAAATTTTGGCCCGGGAAACTTTTGTGGTTTTCTTGAAATTTTTTAAAAAACCAAAATTTTGGAATTTAACAACGACAACCTTTAAATGAACATTAAATTGGAAAAAAAAACCTTTTTTAAATTTAAAAAAAATTTTTGTTTTCCCTTAATTTTTTTGTCCCGGGGGTTAAAAACGGGAAAAAGGGAAAAAAAAATTTAAAGGGGAAAAAAGGGGGGTTTTTTCCAAAAGTCCCCGTTTGTAAAAATTTAAAAATTTTTTGTTTTTTTTAAATGCAAATTTTTTTTAGGGGGGGCCCCCAAAAATTTTGGGGTTTTTAAAAAAAGGGCCCCCCAAAATTTTGTTAAAAAAAAAATTAAATTATAAAAAAAAAAGGGGTTGGACACAAATTTAAACAGCTGAAAAAAAACCAAAAGACAGTTTGGTAAATTAACTTCACAAAATAATGTTAAAGAAAAGGGGAAAAACCATTTTTTTTTATTGAAAGTAAAAAAAAACTTTCATTTTTAAAAAAATTTTGGTTGTGGGACCTTAATTTTTTAAAACAGGGGGTAAAAAGAAAAATCTAGGGGGAAAAAAGGGGCTTGGGGTTCCCCAAATTAAGGGTACCCATTTATTACAATGTCGGGGGAAGGGTGCTTAAATTTTTTTTTTTGGAAAAAAATTTTGGTATTACTGTTTTGGTTTTTAAAATTTAAATTTGTAATTTAAGGAAAAACCCCGGAAGAAAAACTGGGGGGCCATTTTTAAATAACCTTTTAAATTTGTTTTTTTTTTTTTTTTTATCGAAAAAAAAATTTTGGGGTTTTCTTCAAATCACGGTTTCCTTTTTTTATTTATTTGCCAAGGAAAAAGGGACTTTGGAAAAGGGGGAAACGGCGGAAAATAAAAATTTTAGCAAAATTTTTAAAAAAAAAACCCGGACATTAAAACCCTTTGGTTTGGGGGTTAAAATTTTTTGGGGAAAGGGGGGGGTTTTAAAAAATGGAAAAAAAACAAAGGGGGGGAAGATTATGCCAATTTTTGTAAAAAATTTTAAACCCGAAAAAAGGTTGGGGGATTTTTTTTAAAAAAAATTTTTTCCAAAAAATTTTTTTTTTCCCCAAAAATTTGGAAAATTTTGAAAATTTTTAAAAAAAAATTTTTTGGGAAAAAAAAATTTTTTAAAAACCCAAAAAAAAAAAAACCCATAAAAAAATTTCTGTCCCTTTCCTTAAAATTTTAAAAGGGGGAAAAACAATAAGGGGAAAAACCCCCCGGGGGGTTAAAATTAAAAAAATTTTTTTAAAAAAAAAAATTTCCAAAAAAATTTTTTACCCGGGGAAATTTTTTTTAAAGGGGGGGAAAAAAAGGGGTTTTTGGGGAAAAAACCCTTTTTAAAAAATTTGGGGGGGATTGATTTTTGGGGGATTTTTTATTTTTTTAAAAAAATTTGGTAAAAAGGGTTTAATAAATGAAAAAATTTTTGGTTTTTGGAAAATTACTTTGTTTGTTATTTTTTGGGGTCCAGGGGGGGAAAAAGGTAAATTGGGGGAAAAAAAGCCCAAAATTACCCCTTTGTTCAAAACCCCAAAAAACCCTTTTTATTTTTTGGGTTGGTTCATTTTTTGAAAAGGGTTGGGGGTTTAAAAAAGGAAAAAAAAAAAGGGGGTGAAAAAAAACCCTTTTAACTTTTTGGGGGGGAAAAAATTTTTTTTTTTTTAAGGGGTTTTGGGAGGAACCCGGAAGTGCTTTTTTTAAAAGGGGTTTTTAGAATAAGGGAAAGGTTAACCAAAAAATGGGAAGGGGTTTGGGGGGAAAAACCCCAAAAAAAAATTTGTTTTTCCCTTTAAAAAATTTTTTTGTTCAAAAATTAAAACCGAAAAAGGTTTTAAAAAAACAAAAACAACCCCCTTTTTTTGGGGAAAACGAAACAAAAAATTCTTTCAAAAAAAAAAAAAGGGGGGGAAATAAATTTTAAAAAAAAATTTATAAAAAAAACCCTTTTTAAAAAAAAATTTTTTAAAAAAAAAATTTTTCTTAAAAAAAAAATTTTTTTTTTTAAAATTTTTTTAACCCCCAAAAAAGGGGGGAAGGGGGAAAAAACGCCCGGCGAACCCAAAAGTGGGTTTTTAAACTTGGGGGAATTTTTTTGGGGATTTTTTTTTATTAAATTTACCCAAATGGCCCAAACCTGTTTTTTGTGGCCCCCCGGGCCAACCTTTATTTTTTGGGGGAAAGGGGTTTTCCCGGAAGTTGCAAGGGGGTTTGAAAAATTTTAAGGATTTTTTCTAAAACCCCCTTTTTATTAAAAAATTTCCTTTTTTTTAAAAAATTTAAAAAAAAATTTAAAAGAAAATCAAATAAAAAAACCCCCGGCATTTTTCCATTTCCCTTTTTAAATTTGGCTTTTAAAATTTTTTTGGGGGAAAAAAAGGGGCGGGGCCT
>JASTWB010000678.1:0-11146 GCA_032158295.1 Pycnopodia helianthoides | reverse complement strand
ATCAGAAATTAAATTCAGCCCTCACACACTAAATTCTGACGAGTGGCAAGCAACATCATAACCCTGCAGGAGCAAAGGCCATCATTTTGATTTGGAACGCAGACCCGAAAAATACATGTAATGTACATCACGAAGTAGTTACTTGAGGAAGAAAGATATAAAATCCAATGTTAACTTTGACTCAATCTGCTAAATATCTTCCAACTCTGTTTTTGAACTACCCACCCCATAAAAGAAATGAAATCACTTTTGCGTCAGTGCTTGTTCAGATAAAAACAGTTTACATGTTAAACTGTGTAGATAATGGATTTCTCTCTTTGATTCTGGTCTTGTAACAGAAATTCTGGTCTTACTAGTGGTTACTGCATATTGTAGGCAACATGCAAGCCCTGCATTCCTGTGGATTTCCCAACCAAGTTCAAGCCCCGGAACAAGGGGCAAATTCCATAGGGCTTTTCAAGCTGACTACCGTCAGAAACGATATGGGGAAGAAGAAACTTCCCGAAAACTGAACTTTTGATTTAGGTCACAAACTGTCTCTTCTACCAGAGCTACCTGTATTACACGTTTAATAATACTCAACTGTACCTTTTCATGAGCCATGGGATGTAGAGGCGACATCTAAGGATGGCAAAAAACAGTTCTTTGGCAGTGTACATGAGCTGGTTTGCGGGGTAAATCACCTCAGCAAACAGCTAGACACAGACCAAAGTGTCTGATCAGAAATTAAATTCAGCCCTCACACACTAAATTCTGACGAGTGGCAAGCAACATCATAACCCTGCAGGAGCAAAGGCCATCATTTTGATTTGGAACGCAGACCCGAAAAATACATGTAATGTACATCACGAAGTAGTTACTTGAGGAAGAAAGATATAAAATCCAATGTTAACTTTGACTCAATCTGCTAAATATCTTCCAACTCTGTTTTTGAACTACCCACCCATAAAAGAAATGAAATCACTTTTGCGTCAGTGCTTGTTCAGATAAAAACAGTTTACATGTTAAACTGTGTAGATAATGGATTTCTCTCTTTGATTCTGGTCTTGTAACAGAAATTCTGGTCTTACTAGTGGTTACTGCATATTGTAGGCAACATGCAAGCCCTCATTCCTGTGGATTTCCCAACCAAGTTCAAGCCGGAACAAGGGGCAAATTCCATAGGCTTTCAAGCTGACTACGTCAGAAACGATATGGGGAAGAAGAAACTTCCGAAAACTGAACTTTTGATTTAGGTCACAAACTGTCTCTTCTACCAGAGCTACCTGTATTACACGTTTAATAATACTCAACTGTACCTTTTCATGAGCCATGGGATGTAGAGGCGACACATACAGCACAAACATTTGAAGAAAAAGCTGTGCCTACTGGACAAAGACAATTCAGAAGAACACATATAAAAAGTTTGCAAATAATTATGTTCTGGGAAGAAACTGCAGACACAGATTTTGTAAGTGTATTTTTTTTTTTTAGGACTGTGGCAAGTCAAGGTAGAATGGTTTGTGCACACAAGTGACAAGTGGGTAATTGGTAGCAGAGGGACTGACCAGAGATCAGTGACCACTACTGACCAATTCAAGTTTTTTCTACACTTGGTTACTTAACTCCAACAGATTTTGAAATTATAAGTTTGCCTCTGCTGCTCGAAATCCAATCTGGATTGAGCCTGACCCATAATCTGACTATGCAATCATCCCTTGTCCTGTTCTACAATAATTAGTGGCGTGTTGTGGCCTAGCGGTCCAGTGATGCAAACCTCACAGAACAGACTGGGCTTGTTATCATAACAACACAAAAAGACACTTTAAATGTGGTTCCATCAGCCTGCGGCGCATATGTTATGATCTGAAAGTCTCCAAACTATAAGTGAAGGTCAATAACTCAAAGAGCCTGTACTTTCTCAGGTGCAAAAAAAATTCAAACAAAATCCCACTGATATAAAACTTGATTCAATAAGGAAATATCAACAACTTCAAATATTGAAGGGTTTAACAAGCTTCAACAGTTAAGTTAGAAAGTGTACGATTTCAAGAGAAGATCTTATATGCAAAAGACCACTCTAAGGTCAAGCTGCCAACATTTTCATCTTGCAGTCAAGGATTTTCTACAATAAATTGGGCGTTTGAAGAACATGGGGGAAAACCTAAATTAATTGGGGAGATTTTCAAATTTGTTTATCTGAACATGGAAAGATGGATTTATTTTCGCAGAAACAGGGAGAGTTGGCTGCTCTAAGGATGGCAAAAAAACAGTTCTTTGGCAGTGTAATGAGCTGGTTTGCGGGGTAAAATCACCTCCAGCAAACAGCTAGACACAGACCAAAGTGTCTGATCAGAAATTAAATTCAGCCCTCACACACTAAATTCTGACGAGTGGCAAGCAACATCATAACCCTGCAGGAGCAAAGGCCATCATTTTGATTTGGAACGCAGACCGAAAAATACATGTAATGTACATCACGAAGTAGTTACTTGAGGAAGAAAGATATAAAATCCAATTTAACTTTGAGTCAATCTGCTAAATATCTTCCAACTCTGTTTTTGAACTACCCACCCCATAAAGAAATGAAATCACTTTTGCGTCAGTGCTTGTTCAGATAAAAACAGTTTACATGTTAAACTGTGTAGATAATGGATTTCTCTCTTTGATTCTGGTCTTGTAACAGAAATTCTGGTCTTACTAGTGGTTACTGCATATTGTAGGCAACATGCAAGCCCTGCATTCTGTGGATTTCCCAACCAAGTTCAAGCCCGGAACAAGGGGCAAATTCCATAGGGCTTTTCAAGCTGACTACGTCAGAAACGATATGGGGAAGAAGAAACTTCCCGAAAACTGAACTTTTGATTTAGGTCACAAACTGTCTCTTCTACCAGAGCTACCTGTATTACACGTTTAATAATACTCAACTGTACCTTTTCATGAGCCATGGGATGTAGAGGCGACACATACAGCACAAACATTTGAAGAAAAAGCTGTGCCTACTGGACAAAGACAATTCAGAAGAACACATATAAAAAGTTTGCAAATAATTATGTTCTGGGAAGAAACTGCAGACACAGATTTTGTAAGTGTATTTTTTTTTTTTAGGACTGTGGCAAGTCAAGGTAGAATGGTTTGTGCACACAAGTGACAAGTGGGTAATTGGTAGCAGGAGGGACTGACCAGAGATCAGTGACCACTACTGACCAATTCAAGTTTTTTCTACACTTGGTTACTTAACTCCAACAGATTTTGAAATTATAAGTTTGCCTCTGCTGCTCGAAATCCAATCTGGATTGAGCCTGACCCATAATCTGACTATGCAATCATCCCTTGTCCTGTTCTACAATAATTAGTGGCGTGTGTGGCCTAGCGGTCCAGTGATGCAAACCTCACAGAACAGACTGGGCTTGTTATCATAACAACACAAAAAGACACTTTAAATGTGGTTCCATCAGCCTGCGGCGCATATGTTATGATCTGAAAGTCTCCAAACTATAAGTGAAGGTCAATACTCAAAGAGCCTGTACTTTCTCAGGTGCAAAAAAAATTCAAACAAAATCCCACTGATATAAAACTTGATTCAATAAGGAAATATCAACAACTTCAAATATTGACAGGGTTTTAACAAGCTTCAACAGTTAAGTTAGAAAGTGTACGATTTCAAGAGAAGATCTTTCGAAACGTAGAAAGTTTTGTTGATCGCTTGAAAGAATTTGTTTAGGTTACTGTTTTACAATACCTATTTATTTCCAACGTAATCGAGCAGGGAAATAAGGGCACAAGCACACTGAAACGTGGCAACTGCCAAACAATTCAAATAATATAAAATTTCTTAAAGCTGCAAAACAAAAATTTAATGTATTTTTTAGAGGATGTGAGCAATAGAAATTTGAAAAAAGTGCTATGGTAAAGCAGAAGACATAAAGCATAATATGAAATAAGTTTTTTAGATTTTTTATTAGATTGAATATAGATGGTTTGTGAACAATACATGGATTGGTAGCAACTGACCAATCTGCCTCTACAATAATTTGCACTGGCTACTCATAGATTTAATAAAGTTGCTTGTGTAAATCAAACGAAGACCTTTAGGCCATCATCGGCCTGATATCTTGATTTCTCAAATAATAGTCGGTGGCCACGTCAGATGCAACTTACAGAAAAAAATTTACAAAACAAAAAAGAATTAAAATGTGAGATTCAACTCGAAATTTAGGTTAAATCCTAACTATAAGTTAGAAGTATACATAAAGAGATTTATAGCAAAAAAAATCAAGAAATCCACATTTTATTGATCAAAAAATTTACAATTGGTTATGTAACATTGAAATTAATTGAGGGTTCATTTGAGAACTGAAAGAGATTTATTTCAGAAGGAATTTTCTGCTGCTAAGTTGAAAAAATTGGCGTGTTGAGATTGGGGGAAAAATAATGGAACAGTTGTATTAACTGAAAATGTTATCAGAAACAGCATCTATTCTAGGAGAAAAAAAACATACTTGCAGAGAAAGGGTCATCATTAAAATTGACCACGCAAAAATTAACTAACAAAGTGTTTGATAGAAATTAAATTACCCTCAACATAAACTGACATCAACTTTTATACCCCCAAAAAGGAAATTTTTGCGCAGCGAAAAATAATTAATGTTAAATGTTATAATGGAATATTTTAATATGTTTACTAATTCGCTAATGTTCTGCAATTGTTGCAATAACCCCATAAAGGAATCAACCAATTAGCGACAGTCAAATAAACATTTCAAGTAATGAAGATATGGGAACATCTTCGAATGACTTTGATTTAGGTACAATGTCTTTTGCATCATATTACACTATTCTCAACGACTTTCCATGGATTTCCAACCAATTCACGGAACAAAGGGCATCAAGATTTCAAGACACGTCATAAAGTTTGAAAAAATTTCCGGAAAACTGACTGATTACACAATTTTCTTGTACTTCTTTTAGACGTGAATAAACTAATGACTTTTTTGGCAGTCACAAGTCAACAATTAGGAAATCCTTGGAAGATCAGGAACATAGAAGTGAGAAATCTTTTTGAGAACAGAAAGTTTGAATATTTAAGTTTTTTAACTGTTATTAATCAGATTTTAAAGTAAAGTATGGTGCAGGAATCACAGGAGTGACCTGACCATAATTTTCAATTACTTTCCTCCAAATTTTGATAGTTTGGCCTAGGCAGTGTGAAACCATCGAACGACTTTTATAACATCACAAGCCTTTTAATGTTCAGCTGGGGCTAGGTCTGAAAGCTCACAAAATGGTTTTATAAACAACCAAATTCTGTTAAATAATTTCAACAACCAATTAAATTGATTCAAATAAAGATCAAACTAAATGTACGTTTAGCAAATAATTCAATAAAATTAACGATTCAAGAAAGTTTAACAATCAACATCAAGGTTATCAATTTCATATGAAGAGATTTCAAAATTGGAGTATAAAAATGGGGTAACAAATTATGGGAATTCAAAATTTTTAAAACATGGAGTGATTTATTGGAAACGAGTATTGGGGTTTAAGATGAAAAACATTTGGAGTTATATTTTGCGGGGAAACCTCAAGCAATGCAACACAACAAATTTGATTAAGATTATAGCTAAACTAAAACAGTGGCAAAACATTAACTGCTAAAGAAATGCCCATTGATGAATCGAGAGGAAAAATCATAATCTGAAGAGCTTTGATGGAAGAACAAAAAACAAATTACATTGATAATTGAAATACTACATTTTTTTAACTCACCAAGAAAACTCCTTCTGTTTTGAATACAACGTTAAAAGTAAATTTATAATGGTTTTCTTGATTCGATAAAAACAGAATTCGTGCTAAGGATTCTCTTTTTGGCAGCAACCAATTCTGGTGTTCCCAACTAGTTCAGCGAACAAGGCAAACCAATTGGTTTTCAACTTACCGGAACAGGGGAATAAGACTTCAAACTGAACTTATTTAGGAACAACTGCTTCACCTACCAATTAACCTTTAATTAGACAAATGTCTTTTCTGACCAGAGATAGAGGACAATAACCAACATTAGAAAAGTGTGCCTACTGGCAAAGACATTAGAAAAATATAAAAATTTCAAAATTAGTTTGGGAAAACGCAGAACAGTTTTGTAAGTTTTTTTTTTTTAGGATTGGCAAAATAAATGGTTTGTACAAAGTGAAGTGGGTAATTGTGGGAGGATGACCAGGATCAGTGACCACATGACAATTCAAGTTTTTTCTAACTTGGTTCTTACCAAAGATTTTGAAATATAGTTTGCCTTGCTGTCGAAATCCAATGTTGACACCATATTATATCATTCCTTGTCTGTCACAATAATTAGTCTTTGCTACGTCTGATCATAAACGCTGGTTGTTAATAACACCAAAAAAATAAGTGTTCTACTGCGGCAATTTATGATTGAAATTAAACTATAAGTAAGGTATAATCAAAAGCCGTATTTCATGCAAATAATTAACAAAATTCCCATGTATAAACTTGATTCAATAAGGAAATAAAGATTCAAATTTAGGTTTAAAAAGTTTAACATAATTAGAAAGGGGAAAATAATCTTATAGAATAACATTGAGGTAAGTCCTAACATATTCAAGTTTTATAAAATGGTAGTGAAAAATGGAAACATAAAATGCCTTCAAATCAAATTATGACAAAAATTTTCAAAAATTGAAGGAATGAACAATTGAAAAAATTTATTGGATGTATTGTTTGAAAAAACAAGTAGAAGAAATCATATTTACCACCATAATTAAGTTTTTATAACTTTT
Source organism: Pycnopodia helianthoides (assembly GCA_032158295.1). NCBI lineage: Eukaryota > Metazoa > Echinodermata > Asteroidea > Forcipulatida > Asteriidae > Pycnopodia > Pycnopodia helianthoides. The sequence continues at coordinate 4,373 of JASTWB010000678.1, read as the reverse complement.
AGTACAAAGATTTTTATTTAAATTGCATATTAAATTATAGTTTTTTAATAAGAAAATCCTTTGTTTGACAACTTATTAGTTTTTATACAACCAAAGAACAAATATGGGCTTTACAAAAATAATAACCTTAATGGTTCTTATTCGCATTTTGATTAATTATGTATAAGGTGGAAAATTTTCATTTGATTCAACCATTAACTAAAGAAATTAAGAAAGACTCGAAAGATAGGAAAAGAATAAATGATTTTTTTAGTCAAATTTTTAATTATAATTCATCAATACTTTAAGTCAATGGTATTTTACTGGAAAACTATGTTTTGACAAATTAAAAGAACGATTTATAAAATTATTGTGCTAAAACAGTATTGTATAGTTGCCGTAAATCATGTTGAATGCAGTGACAAAAGCACTAACAATAGTAAGTCAACCAAACTAATTTATTGTGCAAAGATAAATACAAACAATAATACAAATTAAAAAATGAAAAACATAAAAAAATGAATTAAAATGTTAATAAAATTATTTGGAAAAGTAGTCAGAAATAAAAATTCTTTGAATGTAAATTATTTGGTAAGATTTTTTCACAAAAGTTGGAAATTAAATTGTGAAAAATTAATTGAGGGGATTAAAATGTTTTAAATGGTAGCTAAAGTATTAAAAACCTTGGGAGATATTTTTTAGGGAAAACCGATTTTCAATAAGTACCGAGAAGATTCTCAGTAAACGAAAAACAGTTAATTTTCCATATTAATTGGAACCAAATTTTAACTTGCACCACAAAAACTTAACTTTTTGATCGTAACTCAAAAAAATACATTTTACTGGAAAAATATCATTACTCATTATAAAAAATCTTTTCTTAATCAAATTTCATATCTATAACCTTTATCTGTATTTACAAAATCACTCACGTTGAAAAATTTTCTATTGATCATTATTGTACAGTAGATATGGGAGAGATTTCCCCAAACTACTTTTATTAGTACAAACGTCCCCTAGTTTACCTTTCCTTCAAAAACACTACCTTTTAACAAGGTTGAAAGCTTCAGATTAAACTTTCAAAAATTTCTAAACTCCAATTAAATTATCAACTTCGACCTATTTAAGCAAAATATGCCCGGAAGACATCGGCGCATATGTTAGATCTGAAAGTCTCCAAACTATAAGTGAAGGTCAATAACTCAAAGAGCCTGTACTTTCTCAGGTGCAATAAAAAATTCAAACAAAATCCCACTGATATAAAACTTGATTCAATAAGGAAAGTATCAACAACTTCAAATATTGACAGGGTTTAACAAGCTTCAACAGTTAAGTTAGAAAGTGTACGATTTCAAGAGAAGATCTTATATGCAAAAGACCACTCTGAGGTCAAGCTGCCAACATTTTCATCTTGCAGTCAAGGAAAATTCCTACAACAATCTGGGCGTTATGAAGAACATGGGGGAAAACCTAAAATAATTGGGGAGATTTTCAAATTTGTTTATCTGAACATGGAGAGATGGATTTATTTTCGCAGAAACAGGGAGAGTTGGCTGCTCTAAGGATGGCAAAAAACAGTTCTTTGGCAGTGTACATGAGCTGGTTTGCGGGGTAAAATCACCTCCAGCAAACAGCTAGACACAGACCAAAGTGTCTGATCAGAAATTAAATTCAGCCCTCACACACTAAATTCTGACGAGTGGCAAGCAACATCATAACCCTGCAGGAGCAAAGGCCATCATTTTGAGTTGGAACGCAGACCCGAAAAATACATGTAATGTACATCACGAAGTAGTTACTTGAGGAAGAAAGATATAAAATCCAATATTAACTTTGAGTCAATCTGCTAAATATCTTCCAACTCTGTTTTTGAACTACCCACCTCATAAAAGAAATGAAATCACTTTTGCGTCAGTGCTTGTTCAGATAAAAACAGTTTACATGTTAAACTGTGTAGATAATGGATTTTCTCTTTGATTCTGGTCTTGTAACAGAAATTCTGGTCTTACTAGTGGTTACTGCATATTGTAGGCAACATGCAAGCCCTCTATTCTTGTGGATTTCCCAACCAAGTTCAAGTCCTGGAACAAGGGGCAAATTCATAGGGCTTTTCAAGCTGACTACGTCAGAAACGATATGGGGAAGAAGAAACTTCCCGAAAACTGAACTTTTGATTTAGGTCACAAACTGTCTCTTCTACCAGAGCTACCTGTATTACACGTTTAATAATACTCAACTGTACCTTTTCATGAGCCATGGGATGTAGAGGCGACACAGACAGCACAACCATTTGAGGAAAAAGCTGTGCCTACTGGACAAAGACAATTCAGAAGAACACATATAAAAAGTTTGCAAATAATTATGTTCTGGGAAGAAACTGCAGAACACAGATTTTGTAAGTGTATTTTTTTTTTTTTTAGGACTGTGGCAAGGTCAAGGTAGAATGGTTTGTGCAACACAAGTGACAAGTGGGTAATTGGTAGCAGGAGGGACTGACCAGAGATCAGTGACCACTACTGACCAATTCAAGTTTTTTCTACACTTGGTTACTTAACTCCAACAGATTTTGAAATTATAAGTTTGCCTCTGCTGCTCGAAATCCAATCTGGATTGAGCCTGACCCATAATCTGACTTTGCAATCATCCCTTGTCCTGTTCTACAATAATTAGTGGCGTGTTGTGGCCTAGCGGTCCAGTGATGCAAACCTCACAGAACAGACTGGGCTTGTTATCATAACAACACAAAAAGACACTTTAAATGTGGTTCCATCAGCCTGCGGCGCATATGTTATGATCTGAAAGTCTCCAAACTATAAGTGAAGGTCAATAACTCAAAGAGCCTGTACTTTCTCAGGTGCAATAAAAAATTCAAACAAAATCCCACTGATATAAAACTTGATTCAATAAGGAAAGTATCAACAACTTCAAATATTGACAGGGTTTAACAAGCTTCAACAGTTAAGTTAGAAAGTGTACGATTTCAAGAGAAGATCTTATATGCAAAAGACCACTCTAAGGTCAAGCTGCCAACATTTTCATCTTGCAGTCAAGGAAATTTTCTACAATAAATTGGGCGTTATGAAGAACATGGGGGAAAACCTAAATTAATTGGGGAGATTTTCAAATTTGTTTATCTGAACATGGAAAGATGGATTTATTTTCGCAGAAACAGGGAGAGTTGGCTGCTCTAAGGATGGCAAAAAAACAGTTCTTTGGCAGTGTACATGAGCTGGTTTGCGGGGTAAAATCACCTCCAGCAAACAGCTAGACACAGACCAAAGTGTCTGATCAGAAATTAAATTCAGCCCTCACACACTTAATTCTGACGAGTGGCAAGCAACATCATAACCCTGCAGGAGCAAAGGCCATCATTTTGATTTGGAACGCACACCCGAAAAATACATGTAATGTACATCACGAAGTAGTTACTTGAGGAAGAAAGATATAAAATCCAATGTTAACTTTGACTCAATCTGCTAAATATCTTCCAACTCTGTTTTTGAACTACCCACCCCATAAAAGAAATGAAATCACTTTTGCGTCAGTGCTTGTTCAGATAAAAACAGTTTACATGTTAAACTGTGTAGATAATGGATTTCTCTCTTTGATTCTGGTCTTGTAACAGAAATTCTGGTCTTACTAGTGGTTACTGCATATTGTAGGCAACATGCAAGCCCTGCATTACTGTGGATTTCCCAACCAAGTTCAAGCCCCGGAACAAGGGGCAAATTCCATAGGGCTTTTCAAGCTGACTACCGTCAGAAACGATATGGGGAAGAAGAAACTTCCCGAAAACTGAACTTTTGATTTAGGTCACAAACTGTCTCTTCTACCAGAGCTACCTGTATTACACGTTTAATAATACTCAACTGTACCTTTTCATGAGCCATGGGATGTAGAGGCGACACATACAGCACAAACATTTGAAGAAAAAGCTGTGCCTACTGGACAAAGACAATTCAGAAGAACACATATAAAAAGTTTGCAAATGATTATGTTCTGGGAAGAAACTGCAGACACAGATTTTGTAAGTGTATTTTTTTTTTTTTTAGGACTGTGGCAAGTCAAGGTAGAATGGTTTGTGCACACAAGTGGCAACTGGGCAATTGGTAGCAGGAGGGACTGACCACTACTGACCAATTCAAGTTTTTTCTACACTTAAAGGTACACACCGGCTTCGTTGGGCTATTTGGGCTACAAAATAGACTAAAACATGATTCTAAAGGTCTTCCTGAAATGGAGAAGATTGGTTCATAAAAAAAACCCATCAAATTTGGCTGTTTTTGACAAAAAACAAAGGTCACGTGACTTTTCGGAACCAAAATGTGGTTCACGTGACTTTTCGGAACCAAAATGTGGTTCCGAAAAGTCACGTGATCTTCAGAATTAGTTTT
>JASTWB010000677.1:0-11162 GCA_032158295.1 Pycnopodia helianthoides | reverse complement strand
GAATGTTCCTAAAACGCATGTTAATGGGTTTTTTTTTACACTGCTGTTCGAAAGAAAAAACATGAGTTGCACATTAAATCACCCTAATCAAGCTGGTTTTTTACAATTTTTTTAACCATTGGAAACCGTTAAAGGGCTCCAGATTTTTTTTTTTAAATGTTGCTGTGACGATTTTTACCCGGGAGCGGGGGCAGAGAGTAGGCTACCACAATGCAACTAAGCAAAGGGGGTGCGTAGTAAAACGAAAGGAAATTACTGCGAATAATGGCGGGAAAACAAATTCAGAGTTAAGTTTGAGTAAACCCCTCAACTAAGCTGCTAGGGGACACAAAATTTTCCTGAATTTTCCTTGCTTTAGTCCGCATCCGAAAATTATTTTATTGCTTTTTTGGGCCATCTTCATACGGAATTACGGGCAAGTGCGATATCCGAATTTTCCCTCAAACGCATGTTAAGGGGGTTTTTTTGTACACGTGCTGTTCGAAAAAAGAAACATAGAGTATACAGTTAAATCACCCTCAAATCAATGCTGGATTTTTACAAGTTTTAAAACATTGAAAGCCTTAAGGGGGGCCCCCAGATTCTTTTTAAAAATGTTGCGTGAATTTTGTGCAGCGATGGCCCAGGATTTGGGCACCACAATAAACTAAGAAAAGGGGGGGCTGCGTGAAAAACCGGAAAGGAAAATTACTCCCAAAAATGGGGGAAAACAAATTCAGAGTTAGTTTGAGTATAATCATAAACAAAGATGCTGGACACAAAATTTAACCTGAATTTCCTTGCAAGCCGCACCCAAAAAAAAATCCCCTTTTTCTTTGCTTCTTTTGGCCATCTTCATCCCGGGAAATTTAGGGCAAGTGCGATACCCGAATGTTCCTCAACGCAGTCAAAGGGGATTTTTTACACGTGTGTTCGAAAGAAAACATGAGTATGCCATTAAAAACACCTCAAATCAAGCTGGATTTTTACAAGTTTTATACCATTGGAAAGCCCGTCTCAAGGGCTCCAGATTCTTTTTTAAATGTTGCTGTGACGATTTTGTAGCCGGAGCGAGTGGCCAGAGAGTAGGGCTACCACAATAGCAACTAAGCAAAGGGGGCTGCGTAGTAAAACGGTAAGGAATATACTGCCGAATAATGGCTGGAAACAAATTCAGAGTTAAGTTTGAGTATAACTCATCAACTAAGCATGCTAGAGACACAAAATTTGTACCTGAATCTTCCTTGCATAGTCCTGCATCATTTTTCAGAAATTACTTTTTCATTGCATCTTTGGCCAGCTTCATACCGGAAATTACGGGCAGTGACGTACTCGATTGTTCCTCTAACGCAATGTCTAATGGATTTATTACCACAGTCTGTTCGATTTTACAAGTTTTAACATGGAACCAGTTCTAAGCCCCAAAATTGTTTTAAAATTTTGTTACATTTGACGAGCCGTCACAAGGGGTCCAGATTCAATTTTAAAAAGGGTGGATTTAAACCGGTAGGAATCGGCCGAGATAGGGCTACCACAACAACATCAGTAATTGATAAACATCAACAAGCTGCGAGTAAAATTACCAGGAATTTGGAATATCCTGCACAAAATCTTACATTCATGTTAGTTTAGTTAATACAAATTACGCAGTGACGAACTCCCAAGTTCCAAAACGATTCAATGGGATTTGTCCGTGCATCGAAGAAATCACTTATATTGCATCTTTTGGCCATCTTCATACCGGAAATTACGAGCCCCCGGTCCAGCAGGGGATCGGGACCGATACTCCGAATGTTCCTCAAACGCATGTCTAATGGGTTTTGTACAGTGCTGTTCGAAAGGAAACATAGAGTATGCACAGTTAGATCACCCTCAACAATGCTGATTTTTACAAGTTTTATACCATTGAAAGCCCGTCTCAAGGGCTCCAGATTCATTAAATGTTGACTTTTTGACATTTTAGCCGGCAATGGGCCAAGAGAGATATAGGGTACCACAAGCAACTAAGCAATGGGGTCGGCGTAGTAAAACCGGTAGGAATATACTCCCGAATAATGGCGGGAAACAAATTCAGATTTAAGTTTGATATAACTCATCAACTAAGCATGCTAGAGAAAAAAATTTTACCTAAATCTTCCTTGCAAGTCCTGCATCAAAAAATACTTTTTTTTTGCTTTTTTGGCCTTTCTCCCGGAAAATTTACGGGCAAGTGACATACTCCGAATTTTTCCTAAAAGCATGTCAAATGGGATTTTGTACCAGTGCTTTCGAAAGAGAAACTAGAGTATGCAAGTTAAATCACCCTAAAATCAATGCTGGATTTTTAAAATTTTTTTATACCATTGGAAACCCTCTCAAGGTCCAGTTTTTTTTTTTAAAAATTTGCTGTGACGATTTTGTACCCGGGAGGAGTGGCCAAGATTGGGCTACCACAATACAACTAAAAAGGGGGCTGCGTAGTAAAACCGGTAAGGAATATACTGCCGAATAAGGCTGGAAAAAAATTTCAGAGTTAAGTTTGGTATAACTCATCAACTAAGCATGCTAGAGACACAAAATTTTACCTGAATCTTCCTTGCATAGTCCTGCATCCGAAAAATTCTTTTTCTTTGCATTTTTTTGGCCATCTTCATAGGGAAAAATTACGGGCAAGTGACGATACTCCGAATGTTCCCAGCATGTCTGGGATTGTACAAGTGCTGTCGAAGAGAACATAGAGTATGCAATTAAATCACCTCAAATCAATGCTGATTTTTACAAGTTTTATACATGGAAGCCGTCTCAGGGTCGATTCTTTTAATGTGCTGTGAAATTTTGTAGCGGGGATGGCCGAGATAGGGCTACACATAGCAACTAAGCAAGGGGCTGGTAGTAAACCGTAGGAAATATGCCATAATGGTGGAAAAAATTCAGAGTTAAGTTTGAGTTAACTCATCAACTAGATGCTAGAGACACAAAATTTATACCTGAATCTTCCTTGCATAGTCCTGCATCCGAAAATTACTTTTCATGCTTTTTGGCCATCTTCTACCGGAAATCGGCAAGTGACGATACCCGATGTTCTCAACGCATGTTAATGGTTTTTGAACAGTGCTGTTCGAAGAGAACATAGAGTATGACAGTTAATCACCCTCAAATCAATCTGGTTTTTACAAGTTTATACATGAAGCGTTCAGGGCCGATCTTAAATTTGCTGTGAGATTTTGTAGCCGGAGGATGGCCAGAGGTGGGCTACCAATAGCAATAAGCAAGGGGTGGTAGTAACGTAAGGAATATACTGCGATATGGCTGGAACAAATCAGATAAGTTGAGTATAACTCATCAATAAGCATGCAGAGACACAAATTATACTGAATTTCCTTGCATAGTCCTGCATGAAATTACTTTTCATTGTTTTTTGGCCACTTCTACGGAATAACGGCAAGTGCGATACTCCGAATGTTCCTCAACGATGTCTAATGGGATTTTTGTACACAGTGCTGTTCGAAAGAGAACATAGAGTATGCACAGTTAATACCTCAATCAATGTGGATTTTACAAGTTTTAACATGAACCGTCTCAGCTCCAGATCTTTAAAATGTGCTGTGAGTTTTGTAGCCGGAGCATGGCAGAGGAGGGCTACACATGCACTAGCAAAGGGGCTGCGTGTAAAACGTAGATATACGCGAATAATGGCGGAAACAATTCAGAGTAAGTTTGAGTATAACTCATCAACTAAGCATGCTGAGAACAAATTTTACCTGAATCTTCTTGATAGTCCTGCATCGAAAATACTTTTCATTGTTTTGCCATCTTCATACCGGAAATAGGGAAGTGACGATACTCCGAATGTCCTCAACGCATGTATGGGTTTTTGTACCAGCTGTTCGAAGAGAAATAGAGTATGCACATAATCACCTCATCAATGCTGGTTTTTACAAGTTTTTACTGGAAACCCTCTAAGGGCTCAGATTCTTTTAAATGTTGTGTGATTTTGAGCGAGCGTGGCAGAGGTAGGGCTACCCAATAGCAACTAGCAAAGGGGCTGCGTAGTAACGTAAGAATATACTGCGAATAAGGTGGAAACAATCAGAGTAAGTTGATTAACTCATCACTAAGCATGCTGAGACACAAATTTTATGATCTTGCATAGTCTGCATCGAAATTACTTTTCATTGTTTTTGGCCACTTCATACCGGAATAAGGAAGTGACGTACTCGATGTTCCTCAACGATGTTAATGGGATTTTTGAACAGTGTGTTCGAGAGAAAATAGGTCACGTAATCACCCTCAAATCAATGCTGGATTTTTAAGTTTAACATTGAAAGCCCGTTCAAGGCTCCAGATTTTTTTTAATGTTGCTGTGAATTTTGTAGCCGGAGCATGGCCAGAGAGTAGGGCTACCAATAGACTAAGCAAGGGGCTGCGTAGTAAAACAGTAGAATATATGCCGAATAATGGCTGGAAACAATTCAGAGTTAAGTTTGGTTACTCATCAATAGCTGCAGAGACACAAAATTTATACCTGAATTTCCTTGCATAGTCCTGCACGAAAATTACTTTTTATTGTCTTTGGCATCTTCATCGGAAATACGGGCAGTGACGATATCCGAATGTCTCAAACGCAGTCTAATGGATTGTACAAGTGCTGTCGAAGAAAAATAGAGTATGCACAGTAAATCACCTCAAATCAATGCTGATTTTACAAGTTTTATACATTGAAGCCCGTTCAAGGCTCCAGACTTAAAATGTTGTGTGAGATTTTGAGCGGAGCGATGGCCGAGGTGGGCACACAATAGCAACTAGCAAGGGGCTGCGTAGTAAAACCGTAGGAATAACTGCCATATGGCTGGAAACAATCAGAGTTAAGTTGAGTATAACTCATAACTAGCATGCAGAACAAATTTATACTGATCTCCTTGATGTCTGCTCGAAAATTCTTTTTATTGCTCTTTTGGCATCTCATACGGAATACGGGCAAGTGAGATACTCGAATTTCCTCAAAGCATGTCTATGGGATTTTTGTACACGTGTGTTCGAAAGAGAAATAGAGTATGCACAGTTAAATCCCCTCAAATCAATGCTGGATTTTACAGTTTATACATTGAGCCGTTAAGGGCTCCAGATTCTTTAAAGTTGCTGTGAGATTTGTAGCCGGGCGAGTGGCAGAGAGTGGGCTACCACAATAGAATAAGCAAAGGGGGCTGCGTATAACCGTAGATATACTGCCGATAATGGCTGGAAACAAATTCAGAGTTAGTTGAGTATAATCATCAATAAGCAGCTAGAGACACAATTTACCTGAATTTCTGCATAGTCGCATCGAAAATATTTTCATTGCTCTTTTGGCATCTTATACGGAATAGGGCGTGACGATACCGATTTCCTCAACGCTGTCTAAGGATTTTGTAACAGTGCTGTCGAAAGAGAAATGGGTATGCACATTAAATCACCTCAATCAATGCGGGATTTTTACAAGTTTTATAACCATTAAGCTCTCAAAGGTTCCAGGTTCTTTTTTAAATGTTGCTGTGACATTTTAGTAGCGGCGCGAGTGGCCAGAAGTAGGGCTACCAATAGCTAACAAAGGGCTTGCGTAGTAAAACCAGTAGAATACTGCGAAAAGGCGGAACGAATTCCAGAGTTTTTAGGTATAATCATTCAACTAGCATGCTAGAGAACAAAATTTATAGAATCTTCCTTGCATAGTCCCTGCAATCAAATACTTTTTCATTGTTTTTGGCATTTCATACCGGAAATACGGCAAGTGACGATACTCGAATTTCCAACGCATGTCTACTGGGATTTTTGTACACAGTGCTCGAAAGAAAACATAGGATGCACATTAAATCACCTAAATAATGCTGGATTTTTCAAGTTTATACATAGAAAGCCGCTCAAGGCTCCAGATTCACATTTAAAATGTTGCTGTGACGATTTTGTAGCCGAGCATGGCCAGAGAGTAGGGTACCACATTGGCCACTAAGCAAAGGGGGCGTAGTAAAAACAAGTAAGGAATATATGCCCGAATAATGGCTGAAAAAATTCAGAGTTAGTTTGAGTATAATCATCAACTAAGCATGCAGAGACAAAATATACCTGAATCTTCTTGCAAGTCCTGATACCAAAAATACTTTCATGCTTTTGGCCATCTTCATACCGGAATTGGCAGTGACGATACTCCGGAATGTTCCTCAAACGCATGGCTCAATGGATTTTTTTAAACAGTGCTGTTCGAAAGAGAAAAGATATGCACAGTTAAATCACCCTCAAATCAATGCTGGATTTTTACAATTTATAACTTAGAGCCCGTCTCAAGGCTCCATATTTTTTTAAATGTTCTGTCGAAATTTACGGAGCGAGTGGCCGGGTAGGGCTACCACAATAAATAAGCAAGGGGCTCGTAGTAAAACCGGAAGGAATATCTGAAAATGTGTGGAAACAAATAGGTATTTAGTTAAATACCTCAAAATGCTAGAGACACTACAATTTGAACCTGAAAGTCTTCTGCATAGTCTGCATCCGAAAATTACTTTTTCATTGCTTCTTTTGCATCTTTCCGGAGAATACGGGCAAGTGACGTACTCCGAATGTTCCTAAAACGCATGTCTAAGGGATTTTACACGGTTTGGAAAGAGAAACATGATATGCACTTAATATTAAATCATCAATAACATGCTGAAACAAAAAGTTTTATACCAATTGAAAGCCGTCGGGCTCCAGATTTTTTCATTTAATGTTGCTTCATTTGAGATTACGGCGAGTGGCCAGAGTAGGGCTACCCAAATAGCAATAAAAAGGGTTTGTAACAGCTGAAGGAAACCCGGATGAGACTAAACCCAAATCAAGTATTTAAAGTTTTAGGAAAAACCCTCTCAACTAAGCATGCTAGAGACACAAAATTTGTATGAATCTTTTGTAGCGCGATGCCAGAATATCCACTTTTTCATTTTAGCGGATTAAAACGGAAGGAATATCCAATTTCTCAAACGCATGTCTAATGGGATTTTTGTACACAGTGCTGTTCGAAAGGAAACTAGGATACACATTAACATCACCTCAATTCAATGCTGGTTTTACAATTTTTATACATTGAACCGTCTTCAAGGGCTCCAGAATTCACATTTAAAATGTTGCTGTGCGATTTTGTACGGAGCAGTGGCAGGGAGTAGGGCTACCACAATAGCAAAGAAAAGGGGTTGCCAGTAGTAAACGTAAGGAATATACTGCCGAATAATGGTGGAAACAAATTCAGAGTTAAGTTTGGTTAACTCATCAACTAAGTGCTGGACACAAATTTGTACCTGAATTTCCTTGCAATAGTCCTGCCAAAATACTTTTCATTGCTTCTTTGGCATCTTCATAACGGAAATACGGCAATGGCGAACTCGAATGTTCCTCAAACGATGTCTAAGGGATTTTTTAACATGCTGAGTTCGAAAGAGAAACAGAGTATCACAGTTAATCACCTCAAAAATGCTGGATTTTACAAGTTTTATAACATTAGAAACCGGTCTCAAGGCTCCGATTCACAATTAAAAGTGCTTAGATTTTGTAGCCGGAGCGACTGGCAGAGAGTGGGACCACAATAGCAACTAAGCAAAGGGGGCTGCGTAGTAAACGGTAAGGAATATTACTGCCGAATAATGGCTGGAAACAAATTCAGAGTTAAGTTTGAGTATAACTCATCAACTAAGCATGCTAGAGACACAAAATTTATACCTGAATCTTCCTTGCATAGTCCTGCATCGAAAATTACATTTTCATTGCTTCTTTTGGCCATTTCATACCGGAAATTTACGGGCAATGACGATACTCCCGAATGTTCCTCAAACGCATGTCTAATGGGATTTTTGTACACAGTGCTGTTCGAAAGAGAAACATAGAGTATGCACAGTTAAATCACCCTCAAATCAATGTAGGATTTTTACAAGTTTTATACCATTGGAAAGCCCGTTCAAGGGCTCCAGATTATTTAAAATTTTTGCTGTGAAATTTTGTAGCCGGAGCAAGAGTAGGGCTCCCACAATAGCAATAAGCAAAGGGGCGCGTAGAAAAACCGTAAGGAATATACTGCCGAATAATGGCTGGAAACAAATTCAGAGTTAAGTTTGAGTATAACTCATCAACTAGCATGCTAGAGCACAAAATTTTACCTGAATCTTCCTTGCATAGCCCTCATCCGAAATATTTTTTCATTGCATCTTTTGGCCATTTCATAGGGAAAATTACGGGCAAGTGACGATACTCCGAATGTTCCTCAAACGCATGTCTAATGGATTTTTTTTACCAGTGCTGTTCGAAAGAAAAACTAGAGTAGAAGTAAACACCTTAAATAAACCCTCTTTTCAGTTTTTTACTTTTTAAACCTTAAAGCCCGTTCTTTTAAAATGTCGTTCATTTTAAAGCGGCGATGGCCGAGAGTGGGCACAATTGCAATAAGCAAAGGGGACTGTAGAAAAGGAAGGTTGCGGAAAAAGGAGGAATAAATTCGAGTTAAGGGGAAAATCATAATAGAGTAAGACACAAAATTGCCTAATTCCTGCATAGCTGCACGAAAACATTTTTATGAATTCTTTGGCAACCCTCATCCGGGAAATTAGGAAAGTGCGATATCCGAAATTTCCCAAAGCAGTCTATATTTTTCACAGGCTTTCTAAAGGGAAATGTATCCACAGTTAAATCAAAAAACATGTTTTTTACAAGTTTATCCCCTTAAAAGCGGTTTCAAGCCCCGATTCTTTAAAGTTCGTGCAATTTTATGAGCGAGTGCAAAGTAGGGACCCAATCCCAAAGAAAGGGGGCCAAATAAAAAGGAAGGGAAAACTGCCGAAAAAAACCGGGAATAAAATTCGAGTAATGGAAACAAATCAATTAAGTTTGAGAAATTAACCTAACATGCTAGGCACAAAAATTTTCCTTGAATTTTTTGGCCATCTTCATCCGGGAAATTAGGGCAAGGGGCATTTTTTGAATTTCCAAACCGTCTAAGGGATTTGTACCCGTGTTCGAAAAGAAATGATATGACACTTTTCCCCTAAATATGGGGTTTTACAATTTTTATCCATTAACCCCCCAAATCAAGTTTTTTTTAAAGTTTTAAACCTTTGAAGCGGGCATGGCCAAGAGGGGCTTTTTATTGGCAACAAGAAGGGCGCGTAGTGGAAGGAAGAAACTCCAATAGGCAAAACAAACAAAGGGGTGAGTAAAACCAATAATAAGCCTTAAAGGGGCAAAATTTTTTAATTAATTTTGATCCTCATCCAAAATCGGGCAAAATTTTCCATCTTCCCTGAAATTAGGGGCAATGGGGAAAATCTTGTTCTCGCTTCTTTTGGATTTTTAGGTACACAGGTGCAAAGGGGAAAAACCTAGATACCAGTTAAAATAAACATGCTTTTTTAAAAGAAAACTTTGGAAAAGCCGTTAACCCAAATCAATTTTTTAAAGGTTTTAACTTTTTGAGCCGCAAGGTCCAAAATCCTAAAATGCATTGAAAGGGGTGCGAGAAAACCGGGAAGGATAACTGCCAAAAAAAAGGCTGGAAAAATCCGGGGAATTTTTTTAATAATCCTAAAAACAAACAAAAATTTGTATAATCTTTCTCTTACCCCATCGGGAAAAATTTTTCATTGATCTTTTGGCTATTTTCTTTGGGAAAATTTTTCAATGCATTTTTGAATTTCCTCAACCCGAAAGGGGAAAGGGTTTTTACCCGTGTTTCAAAAAAACTAGGGTTTTTGGTTAAATCTTTCAAAAATCTGTTTTTAAAAGTTTATACTAAACCCATCAAGCTGGATTTTTTAAATGTTGTTCCCATTTGGAAACCCGGGAAGGGTCCAGAATTACAAATAGAACTGCAAGTGGGCGAGTAGTAAAAGGAAAGGTACCCAATAACTAACAAACGGGTTAAGTAAAAGTAAATATACTAACCAATTGGGGAACAAATTTACTGATTTTTGTTACTCATCCTAACATCTCACATTTTTCCATTCTTCCTCTGATATTACGCAGTACGATACTATTTTTAAAAGCATTTTTGGGGATCTTTACCGGGTCAAAAGGGAAAAACGTGATATCAAGTTTCACCCAAAAATCAATGGGTTTTTACAGTTTTCCATGGAAACCCGTTAAGGGGTAAATTTTTTAAAATGTTGGTTTGATTTTTCCCCAAGTGAAAATTTAGGGTCCAAAAATCAATAAAAAAGGGGGTGCGAAAAAAAAACCCCAAAAGGAAAATTTCCCCGAAAAAGGCTAAAAAAATTTCAAGAAGGGGGGTTTAAAAACCAAAAAACTGCAAGCAAAAAATTGAAATAAATTCCTCCATACCGCATCGAAAAAATTTTTTTATTGATTTTTTCCTTTCATACCAAAAATTGGGGGAAAAAATTTTCCAATGCCCTCCCATTCAAAGGTTTTTTGCAAGTGTTTTTTTCTGAGCAAAAAGGATGCAAGTTTCACGTCTCAAGGGTTTTTAATTTTTTACATTAAACACCCTAAAACCCCAGTTTTTTTTTAAAATTTTTCTTTGAGGGGGGCAGGGCCAAGATATAAAATGCCTGAAAAAGGGGGCGCTTTTAAAAAGGTAAGGAAATACCCAAAAAGGTGGAAAAAAATTAAGTTAATTTGGAAAAAAAACAAAGGCTGGAAAAAAGTAAAATTTTCCCCTTGAATCCTTAAAATTTTTTTTTAATCTTTTTCCCCAATCGGAAATTGGGGAATCGATTTCCAACCCAAAAGCTTTTGGGTTTTTGTACACAGTGCGTTCGAAAGAAAAAATAGAGTATCCCCCTTAATCACCCTAAAATAACGGTTTTTACTTTTTAACCCCTTAAAGGGCCCGGGTTAAATAATTTTTTTTTTAAGTTTGTGCGATTTTCCCAGGAGTGGCCAAGATAGGGCCCCCAAAAACCCTTTAAAAAAGGGGGGAAAGAAAACCGTTAAGGAAATCGATAAGGGGGAAAAATTTAAAAAGAAGTTTGGAAAAATATAACAAACTCTGGAAAAAAATTGTCCAATTTTTTCTTGCTCTGGTCATTTTTCATTCCGGGCATCTCTTTCCCCAAAAGGGGCAAAAATTCCAATTTTTCCTTAAAAAGGCCAAAAGGGGATTTTTACACTCTTTCAAAGGAAAAAAAAGGTTAACATTAAAAACCCCCCTTCAAGCTTTTTTTTTACATTTTAAAGGGGGGCCCCCATTAAGG
>JASTWB010000676.1:0-11186 GCA_032158295.1 Pycnopodia helianthoides | reverse complement strand
ATAAGTTTGCCTCTGCTGCTCGAAACCCAATTGGATTGAGCCTGCCCCATAATTGACTATGCATT
Organism: Pycnopodia helianthoides; assembly: GCA_032158295.1. Taxonomy (NCBI): domain Eukaryota; kingdom Metazoa; phylum Echinodermata; class Asteroidea; order Forcipulatida; family Asteriidae; genus Pycnopodia; species Pycnopodia helianthoides. The sequence goes on along the minus strand of JASTWB010000676.1, from coordinate 11,121 downwards.
TATCCCTTGTTCTGTCTAAAATAATTAGGGCCCAGTGTGAAAACCTCAAAGAACAGACGGGGATTTTTATTAAAAAAACACAAAAGGAATTTTAAATGGGTTCCATCAGCCTGCGGCGCATATGTTATGATCTGAAAGTCTCCAAACTATAAGTGAAGGTCAATAACTCAAAGAGCCTGTACTTTCTCAGGTGCAAAAAAAAATTTTCAAACAAAATCCCACTGATATAAAACTTGATTCAATAAGGAAAATATCAACAACTCAAATATTGATGGTTAAACAAGCTTCAACAGTTAAGTTAGAAAGTGTACGATTTCAAGAGAAGATCTTATATGCAAAAGACCACTCTAAGGTCAAGCTGCCAACATTTTCATCTTGCAGTAAAGGGAAATTTTCTACAATAAATTGGGCGTTAGAAGAACATGGGGGAAAACCTAAATTAATTGGGGAGATTTTCAAATTTGTTTATCTGAACATGGAAAGATGGATTTATTTTCGCAGAAACAGGGAGAGTTGGCTGCTCTAAGGATGGCAAAAAAACAGTTCTTTGGCAGTGTACATGAGCTGGTTTGCGGGGTAAAATCACCTCCAGCAAACAGCTAGACACAGACCAAAGTGTCTGATCAGAAATTAAATTCAGCCCTCACACACTAAATTCTGACGAGTGGCAAGAACATCATAACCCAGCAGGAGCAAAGGCCATCATTTTGATTTAGAACGCACACCCGAAAAATACATGTAATGTACATCACGAAGTAGTTACTTGAGGAAGAAAGATATAAAATCCAATATTAACTTTGAGTCAATCTGCTAAATATCTTCCAACTCTGTTTTTGAACTACCCACCCCATAAAAGAAATGAAATCACTTTTGCTCAGTGCTTGTTTCATGATAAAAAACAGTTTACATGTTAAACTGTGTAGATAATGGATTTCTCTCTTTGATTCTGGTCTTGTAACAGAAATTCTGGTCTTACTAGTGGTTACTGCATATTGTAGGCAACATGCAAGCCCTGCATTCCTGTGGATTTCCCAACCAAGTTCAAGCCCCGAACAAGGGGCAAATTCCATAGGGCTTTTCAAGCTGACTACCGTCAGAAACGATATGGGGAAGAAGAAACTTCCCGAAAACTGAACTTTTGATTTAGGTCACAAACTGTCTCTTCTACCAGAGCTACCTGTATTACACGTTTAATAATACTCAACTGTACCTTTTCATGAGCCATGGGATGTAGAGGCGACACATACGCACAAACATTTGAAGAAAAAGCTGTGCCTACTGGACAAAGACAATTCAGAAGAACACATATAAAAAGTTTGCAAATAATTATGTTCTGGGAAGAAACTGCAGACACAGATTTTGTAAGTGTATTTTCTTTTTTAGGACTGTGGCAAGTCAAGGTAAAATGGTTTGTGCACACAAGTGACAAGTGGGTAATTGGTAGCAGGAGGGACTGACCAGAGATCAGTGACCACTACTGACCAATTCAAGTTTTTTCTACACTTGGTTACTTAACTCCAACAGATTTTGAAATTATAAGTTTGCCTCTGCTGCTTTGAAATCCAATCTGGATTGAGCCTGACCGTAATCTGACTATGCAATCATCCCTTGTCCTGTTCTAAAAATAATTAGTGGCGTGTTGTGGCCTAGCGGTCCAGTGATGCAAACCTCACAGAACAGACTGGGCTTGTTATCATAACAACAAAAAAAAGACACTTTTAAAAGTGGTTCCATCAGCCTGCGGCGCATATGTTATGATCTGAAAGTCTCCAAACTAAAAAGTGAAGGTCAATAACTCAAAGAGCCTGTACTTTCTCAGGTGCAATAAAAAATTCAAACAAAATCCCACTGATATAAAACTTGATTCAATAAGGAAAGTATCAAAAACTTCAAATATTGACAGGGTTTAACAAGCTTCAACAGTTAAGTTAGAAAGTGTCGATTTCAAGAGAAGATCTTATATGCAAAAGACCACTCTGAGGTAAAGCTGCCAAATTTTCTCTTGCACAATGAAAACCCCTCAAAATCTGGGCGTTTAAGAACAGGGGGAAAACCTAAAATTTTTTGGGAGATTTTAAAATTTTGTTTATCTGAAAATGGAGAGATGGATTTTTTTTTCGCAAAAAACGGGGAGAGTTGGCTGCCTAAGGATGGAAAAAAAAGTTCTTTGGCAGTGTACATACTGGTTTGCGGGGTAAAATCACCTCCGCAAACAGCTAGACACAGACCAAAGTGTCTGATCAGAAAAAATTTCACCCCTCACACACTAAATTCTGACGAGTGGAAAGCCATCATAACCCTGCAGGAGCAAAGGCCATCATTTCGAGGGGAACGCAGCCCCAAAAAATACATGTAATGTACATCACGAAGTAGTTACTTGAGGAAAAAAGATAAAAACCAAATTAACTTTGAGTCAATCGCTAAATATCTTCCAACTCTTTTTTTGAACTACCCACCCATAAAAAAATGAAATCACTTTTGCGTCAGTGCTTGTTCAGATAAAAAAGTTTCATGTTAAACTTTGAGATAAGGGATTTCTCTTTTGATTCGGTCTTGTAACAGAAATTCTGGTCATACTAGGGTTACTGCTATTGTAGGAAACATGAAAGCCCTCTTTCTTGTGGATTTCCCAACCAAGTTCAAGTCCTGGAAAAAGGGGGCAAATTCCATAGGGCTTTTCAAGCTGACTACAGTCAAAACGATATGGGGAAGAAGAAACTTCCCGAAACTGAACTTTTAATTTAGGTCACAAATGTCTCTTCTACCAGAGCTACCTGATAACACGTTTAATAATACTCAACTGTACCTTTTCATGCCCCAGGGGATGTAGAGGCGCACAGACAGCAAAACCATTTGGGGAAAAAGCTGTCCCTATGGACAAAGACAATTCAGAAGAACACATATAAAAAGTTTGCAAAAAATTTATGTTCTGGGAAAAAAATGCAGACACAATTTTGTAAGTGTATTTTTTTTTTAGGACTGTGGCAAGTCAAGGTAGAATGGTTTGTGCACACAAGTGACAAGTGGGTAATTGGTAGCAGGAGGGACTGACCAGAGATCAGTGACCACTACTGACCAATTCAAGTTTTTTCTACATTTGGGGTTACTTAACTCCAACAGATTTTGAAATTATAAGTTTGCCTCTGCTGTTTCGAAATCCAATCTGGATTGAGCCTGACCCATAATCTGACTATGCAATTATCCCTTGTCCTGTTCTACAATAATTAGTGGCGTGTTGTGGCCTAGCGGTCCAGTGATGCAAACCTCACAGAACAGACTGGGCTTGTTATCATAACAACACAAAAAGACACTTTAAATGTGGTTCCATCAGCCTGCGGCGCATATGTTATGATCTGAAAGTCCCCAAAAACTAAAGTGAAGGTCAATATCTCAAAGAGCCTGTACTTTCTCATGGGGCAACAAAAAATTCAAACAAAATCCCACTGATATAAAACTTGATTCAATAAGGAAAATATCAACAACTTCAAATATTGATAGGGTTTAACAGCTTCAACAGTTAAGTTAGAAAGTGTACGATTTCAAGAGAAGATCTTATATGCAAAAGACCACTCTAAGGTCAAGCTGCCAACATTTTCATCTTGCAGTCAAGGATTTTTCTAAAATAAATTGGGCGTTATGAAGAACATGGGGGAAAACCTAAATTAATTGGGGAGATTTTCAAATTTGTTTATCTGAACATGGAAAGATGGATTTATTTTCGCAGAAACGGGGAGAGTTGGCTGCTCTAAGGAGGGCAAAAAAACAGTTCTTTGGCAGTGTAAATGAGCTGGTTTGCGGGGTAAAATCACCTCCAGCAAACAGCTAGACACAGACCAAAGTGTCTGATCAGAAATTAAATTCAGCCCTCACACACTAAATTCTGACGAGTGGCAAGCAACATCATAACCCTGCAGGAGCAAAGGCCATCATTTTGATTTGGAACGCAGACCCGAAAAATACATGTAATGGTACATCACGAAGTAGTTACTTGAGGAAGAAAGATATAAAATCCAATGTTAACTTTGAGTCAATCTGCTAAATATCTTCCAACTCTGTTTTTGAACTACCCACCCCATAAAAGAAATGAAATCACTTTTGCGTCAGTGCTTGTTCAGATAAAAACAGTTTACATGTTAAAATTTTCTAGATAATGGATTTCTCTCTTTGATTCTGGTCTTGTAACAGAAATTCGGTCTTACTAGTGGTTACTGCATATTGTAGGCAACATGCAAGCCCTCATTCCTGTGGATTTCCCAACCAAGTTCAAGCCCGGAACAAGGGGCAAATTCCATAGGGCTTTTCAAGCTGACTCCCGTCAGAAACGATATGGGGAAGAAGAAACTTCCCGAAAACTAACTTTTGATTTAGGTCACAAACTGTCTCTTCTACCAGAGCTACCTGTTTTACACGTTTAATAATACTCAACTTTTTACCTTTTCATGAGCCATGGGATGTAGAGGCGACACAGACAGCACAACCATTTGAGGAAAAAGCTGTGCCTACTGGACAAAGACAATTCAGAAGAACACATATAAAAAGTTTGCAAATAATTATGTTCTGGGAAGAAACTGCAGACACAGATTTTGTAAGTGTATTTTTTTTTTAGGACTGTGGCAAGTCAAGGTAAAATGGTTTGTGCACACAAGTGACAAGTGGGTAATTGGTGCAGGAGGGACTGACCAGAGATCAGTGACCACTACTGACCAATTCAAGTTTTTTCTACACTTGGTTACTTAACTCCAACAGATTTTGAAATTATAAGTTTGCCTCTGCTGCTCGAAACCAATTGGATTGAGCCTGACCAAATTGACTATGCAATCATCCTTGCCCTGTTCTACAATAATTGGGGCGTGTTGGGGCCCTAGCGGCCCGTGATGAAAAACCTCACAGAACGGGATGGGCTTGTTATCTAAAAAACACAAAAGACATTTTAAAATTGTGGTTCCATCAGCCTGCGGCGATTTTGTTATATCTAAAAGTTCCAAACTTAAGTGAAGGTCAAAAACTAAAAGGGCCCTGTACTTTCTCAGGTCAAAAAAAATTCAAACAAAATCCCACTGATATAAAACTTGATTCAATAAGGAAAAAAATAACACTTCAAATTTTGAAGGGTTTACAAGCTTCAACAGTTAAGTTAGAAGTGTACGATTTCAAAAGAAGATCTTATATGCAAAAGACCACTCTAGGTCAAGCTGCCCAAAATTTTCTCTTGCAGTCAAGGATTTTTTCTACAATAAATTGGGCGTTATGAAGAACATGGGGGGGGAAAAAAACCCAAATTAATTGGGGGGATTTTCAAATTTGTTTATCTGAACATGGAAAGATGGATTTATTTTCGCAGAAAAGGGAGAGTTGGCCCCGCTTAAAGGGTGGAAAAAAAAAAAAAACTTTGGGGTGTAAAAGAGCTGGTTTGCGGGGTAAAATACCTCCAGCAAACAGCTAGACACAGACCAAGTGCTGACAAAATAATCGCCTCACACACTAATTCTGACGGTGGCAAGCAACATCAAACCCTGCAGGAGCAAAGGCCCTTTTGATTGGAAGCAGACCGAAAAATCTGAATGACATACGAAGTAGTTACTGAGAAGAAAGATATAAATCAATGTTAACTTTGAGTCAATCTGCTAAAATCTTCCAACTCTGTTTTTGAACACCACCCATAAAGAAATAAATCACTTTTGCGTCGTGCTTGTTCAGATAAAAACAGTTTATGTTAAAATGTCTAATAATGATTTCTCTCTTTGATTCTGGTCTTGTAACAGAAATTTGGTCTTACTAGTGGTTATGCATATTGTAGGCAACATGCAGCCCTGATTCTGTGATTTCCAACCAAGTTCAAGCCCGGAAAGGGGCAAATTCATAGGGCTTTCAGTGACTACCGTCAGAAACGATATGGGAAGAAGAAACTTCCGAAACTGACTTTTGATTAGGTCACAAACTGTCTCTTTCCGAGTACCTGTATTACACGTTAATAATACTCAACTGTACCTTTTCATGAGCCATGGGATGTAGAGGCGACACATACGCACAAACATTGAGAAAAGCTGTGCTATGGACAAAGACAATCGAAGAACACATAAAAAGTTTGCAAATAATTATGTTTGGAAAACTGCAGACACAGATTTTGTAAGTGTATTTTTTTTTTAGACTGTGCAAGTCAAGGTAATGGTTTGTGCACACAAGTGACATGGGTATGGTAGCAGGAGGGACTGACCAGAGTCAGGCATACTGACATTCAAGTTTTTCATGGTTATTAACTCCAACAATTTTGAATTATAAGTTTGCCTCTGTGCTCGAAATCCAATCTGGATTGAGCCTGGACCGTAATCTGACTATGCAATATCCCTGTGCTCCTCAAAAGTGGCTGTTTCTACCCATATAATCCGACAGCTGGGCTATTTATACACAAAGCCTAAATGTGGTCATACTCGCATGTATTCTAGTCCAAAATTAAAAATCATATTAAACTGATTCAAGGAAACAAAATTCAAAAAATTTAAAACTTATTCAAAGGAAATATACAATTCAAAGAAGTTTAACAAACACTTAAGTAAGTGACATTTAAGAGAAGATCTTTTCAAAAAAGCTTAAGCAGGAACTATTTATGGGATTTTTCAAATTTGGGGTTATGAGAACAGGGGAAAATATTATTGGGAAAACAATTGTTTTAAATGGAAAAAATTTTTCGCAGAAAGGGTTGCGTAAAACTCAAAACAGTTTTCAGAAAAGGCTGGTTGGGTAATCCCTCCAAAAAACAAGGCAGACACATACCAGGAGCAATTATTAGCCCCAAATACAATACATGCAACAAATTACTGAGGAAAAGATAAAATTGTTTTGAATGCAGCAAAATCATATGTCACCGTGTTAACTAAAAATAAAATAATACTTTGGTCATTTGTAAAAACTTAAATGTTAATCCAATAATGATTCCTTTTGTCGTCTTGTAAAAAACGTTTACATGGTTAATTTGAACTGGATCTCTCTTTTGGTCTTAACAGTTTCTGCACAGGGTAATCATAGGTCAAACTGCACCTCTCAGTGATTAAAAGAATCCCCGGAAAAGCTTGATTAGGCCAAGCTGTACCCAGACGAATGAGAAAAACTTCAAAACTGACTTTTCATTAGCATGTTAGAGCACCATACAAACTTTAAAAAAACTGTGTACCTTTTGAGCAAGATGTAAGGACATAAGCAAAATTTGAGAAAACTGCAGACAAAAATTTAAGTATATTTAAGTGGCAATAAATTGTTTGGAAAATGACATTTTGGTAATTGAAAATAAGACTGTGCAACAGAAAATTTTTTCCACATGTACTATAATTGGAATAATTGCCTCGTGACATCCAATCGTTCTACCTTTACTATCACATTTTTTATTTTGCCTTGTGCTGCTCAATGAACCACAAACGGGCTGTTCTACAATATCAAAGCCTTTAATTGGGGTTTCCTGGGCCATAGACAATTGCAAACTCCAAATAAAGGGGGAAATAACTAAAAACCTTTTTCTCAGGGGTTAAATATAATTAACCCATAATAAAATAAATTCAAAAAAAACATTAAATATTAGGGTAAAATTCAAAAAAATAGAAATTTAAAATGAGTATAAAAAACCCAAAAAGTTAAGGAACATTTCCCCAAGAAAATTTCATAAAAAGGGCTTATGAAAAGGGGAAAAAAAAATATTGGAATTTTCATTTGGGTTTGAAAAAAAAATTTTATTTGAGAAAGTTGTCTTAAAATGGAAAATTTTTTTTTAATGAAACGAGGGTTTGGGGTAAAAACCCCGGGTACACTGAAGCAAAAAAAAAACAGAAATAAAAACAAAAATTTTTCCAGAAAAACAACCCGCAGGGGCCCCCATTTATTAACGCAGACCAAAATACATTTTAATACGATTTCGAAAAAAATTAAAACCAATTTTACTTTAGAAGAAAGAAATTCCAAATTTTTAAACCCCTAAAAAAAAAATATTTTGATCTTTCAATAAAAACTTTTCATTTAAAGTGAAAAGATTCCTTTTTAAACGTCTGGAAAAATTCGTATACTAGTGTTACTAAATTTGTAAATGATTCCTCATTTGTGGATTCCCAAATCGGAAGGGAACGCAAGGGCAAACCAACCTTACTTTCAACTTTTGAAAGAAACTTGGGAAAATAATTTTTTAAATAGGAAAACTTTTTACAAAGCTCCCTTTACACCTTTTAATTATTACTTCCTGCCTTTTTGAAGCCAAAGAGCCCCAACACCTTTAAAAAAGCTGTCCTTGGAAAAAGAAATTAGAAGACACATATAAAAAGTTTGCAAATAATTATGTTCTGGGAAGAAACTGCAGACACAGATTTTGTAAGTGTATTTTTTTTTTAGGACTGTGGCAAGTCAAGGTAAATGGTTTGTGCACACAAGTGACAAGGTGGGTAATTGGTAGCAGGGGGGGACTGACCAGAGATCAGTGACCACTACTGACCAATTCAAGTTTTTTCTACACTTGGTTACTTAACTCCAACAGATTTTGAAATTATAAGTTTGCCTCTGCTGCTCGAAATCCAATCTGGATTGAGCCTGACCCATAATCTGACTATGCAATCATCCCTTGTCCTGTTCTACAATTTAAATTTGTGGCGTGTTGTGGCCTAGCGGTCCAGTGATGCAAACCTCACAGAACAGACTGGGCTTGTTATCATAACAACACAAAAAGACACTTTAAATGTGGTTCCATCAGCCTGCGGCGCATATGTTATGATCTGAAAGTCTCCAAACTATAAGTGAAGGTCAATAACTCAAAGAGCCTGTACTTTCTCAGGTGCAATAAAAAAATTCAAACAAAATCCCACTGATATAAAACTTGATTCAATAAGGAAAATATCAACAACTTCAAATATTGACAGGGTTTAACAAGCTTCAACAGTTAAGTTAGAAAGTGTACGATTTCAAGAGAAGATCTTATATGCAAAAGACCACTCTGAGGTCAAGCTGCCAACATTTTCATCTTGCAGTCAAGGATTTTCTACAACAAATGGGCGTTATGAAGAACATGGGGAAAACCTAAATAATTGGGGAGATTTTCAAATTTGTTTATCTGAACATGGAAAGATGGATTTATTTTCGCAGAAACAGGGAGAGTTGGCTGCTCTAAGGATGGCAAAAAAACAGTTCTTTGGCAGTGTAAAATGAGCTGGTTTGCGGGGTAAAATCACCTCCAGCAAACAGCTAGACACAGACCAAAGTGTCTGATCAGAAATTAAATTCAGCCCTCACACACTAAATACTGACGAGTGGCAAGCAACATCATATCCCTGCAGGAGCAAAGGCCATCATTTTGATTTGGAAGCAGACCCGAAAAATACATGAATGTACATCACGAAGAGTTACTTGAGGAAGAAAGATATAAAATCCATTGTTACTTTGAGTCGAATCTGCTAAAATATCTCCAACTCTGTTTTTGAACTACCCACCAACCATTAAAAGAAAATGAAATCACTTTGCGTCATGCTAGTTCAGATAAAAACAGTTTACAGTTAAAATGTCCTAATAATGGAAATTCTCCTCTTGATTCTGGTCTTTAACAGAAATTCCTGGTCTTACATGTTACTACTGCATATTTGTAGCACATGCAACCCTGCATTCCTGTGGATTTCCAACCAAGTTCAAGCCCCGGAACAATGGCAAATTCCATAGGGCTTTTCAAGCTGACACCGTCATGAAAACGATAATGGGAAGAAGAAACTTCCCGAAAACTGAACTTTTGATTTAGGTCACAAACTGTCCTCGTCTACCAGAGCTACCTGTATTTACACGTGGAATAATACCAACTGTCACCTTTTCATGAGCCATGGTATGTAGAGGCGACACATACAGCACAAACATTTGAAGAAAAAGCTGTGCCTACTGGTCAAAGACAAATTCAGTAGAACAACATATAAAAAGTTTGCAAATAATTATGTTCTGGAAGAAACTGCAGACACAGATTTTTTAAGTGTATTTTTTTTTTTTGGACTGTGGCAAGTCAAGGTGAATGTTTTTGCACACAAGTGCAAGGGGTAATTGGTACAGGAGGGACTGACCAGAGACAGTGACCACTATGACCAATTCAAGTTTTTTTCTCACTTGGTTACTTCTCCAACAGATTTTGAAATTTTAAGTTTTTCCTTGCTGCTCGAAATCCAATCTGGTTTTACCGACCAAATCGACTATGCAATCTCCCTTGTCCGTTCTACAATAATTATGGCGTTTGTGGCCTAGCTCCTGATGCAAACCTCACAGAACAGACGGTTGTTATCATAACAAACAAAAAGACACTTTAAAAGTGGTTCCATCGCCCCCGCGGGGCATAGTTATGACTGAAAACTCCAAACTATAAGTGAAGGGGCAATATCTCAAAGGCCTGTACTTTTTCAGGGGCAACAAAAATTCAAAAAAAAATCCCACTGATATAAAACTTATTCAATAGGAAAATACAAAACTTCAAAAAATTATAGGGTTTAACAAGCTTCAACAGTTTAATTTAAAAATGTTGATTTCAAAGAAGATCTTATATCAAAAGACCACTCAAAGGGCAAGCTGCCCATTTTCATCTTGCAGTCAAGGATTTTTTTTACAATAAATTGGCGTTATGAAGAACGGGGGAAAAACCAAATTTTAAATTTGGGGGGAATTTTTAAATTTGTTTATTGAACATGGAAAGATGGATTTATTTCGCAGAAACAGGGGGAGTTGGCTGCTCTAAGGATGGCAAAAAAACAGTTCTTTGGCAGTGTAAATGAGCTGGTTTGCGGGGGGAAAATCACCTCCCGCAAAAACTAGACACAGACCAAATGTCCCATCGAAATTTAAAATTTAGCCCCCCACACTAAATTCTGAGAGTGGCAAACAACTCATAACCCTGCAGGAGCAAAGGCCATCAATTTTTATTTGGAACGCAGACCCGAAAAATACATGTAATGTACATCACGAAGAGTTCTTAGGAAGAAAAATAAAAATCCAAAGTTAACTTTGATCAACGCTAAATTCTTCCAACCGTTTTTTTGAACACCCCCCCCATAAAAGAAAGAAATCACTTTTGCGTCATTTCTTGTTCAGTAAAAACATTTTTCATGTTAAACGGTAGATAATGGATTTCTC
>JASTWB010000675.1:0-11234 GCA_032158295.1 Pycnopodia helianthoides | reverse complement strand
ACTAGCCCTACTCTCTGGACACTCGCGTCGCCTACAAAATAGTCACAGCCACATGTTTTTATTTGAATCTGGAGCCCTTGAAACGGCTTTCCAATGGTATAAAACTTGTAAAAATCCAGCATTGTTTTGATGGTTTTTTTGACCGTGCATACTTTATGTTTCTCTTTCGAACAGCACTGTGTACAAAAATCCCATTAGACATGCGTTTGAGGAACATTCGGAGTATCGTCACTTGCCCGTAATTTCCGGTATGAAGACGGCAGATTGAGCCATAAAAATTGTTTTTCGGATGGAGGACTATGCAAGGAAGATTCAGGTACAAATTTCGTGTCTCTAGCATGCTTAGTTCATGAGTTATACCCAAACTTAACTCCGAATTTTTTGCAGCCATTATTCGGCAGTATACTCCTTGCTGGTTTTACTACGCACCCCTTCTTTGCTAAGTTGCTGTTGTACTAGCCCTACTCTCTGGACACTCGCGTCGCCTACAAAATAGTCACAGCCACATTTTTATTTGAATCTGGAGCCCTTGAAACGGGCTTTCCAATGGTATAAAACTTGTAAAAATCCACATTTTTTGATGGTGTTTTGACCGTGCAACTTTATGTTTCTTTCGAACAGCACTGTGACAAATCCCTTAGACTGCGTTGAGAACATTCGGATACGTCACTTGCCGTAATTTCCGGTATGAAGACGCAATTAGCCATAACTTTTTTCGGATGGAGACTATGCAAGGAAGATTCAGTACAATCGTGTCTCTAGCATCTTAGTTCATGAGTATACCCAAACTTAACCCGATTGTTTGCAGCCATTATTCGCAGTATACTCTTGCTGGTTACTACGCACCCCTTCTTTGCTAAGTTGCTGTTGTACTAGCCCTACTCTCTGGACACTCGCGTCGCCTAAAAAATAGTCCCCCAGCCAAAAGTTTTATTTGAATCTGGAGCCCTTGAAAGGGGTTTTTCCAATGGTAAAAAACTTGTAAAAATCCAGCAATGTTTTGATGGTGTTTTTGCCCGGTGCATACTTTATGTTTCTCTTTCGAACAGCACTGTGTACAAAAATCCCATTAGACATGCTTTTTGGGGAACATTGGGAGTATCGTCACTTGCCCGTAATTTCCGGTATGAAGACGGCAGATTTGAGCCATGAAACTTTTTTTCGGATGGAGGTACTATGCAAGGAAGATTCAGGTACAAATTTCGTGTCTCTAGCATGCTTAGTTCATGAGTTTATACCCAAACTTAACTCCGAATTTGTTTGCAGCCATTATTCGGCAGTATACTCCTTGCTGGTTTTACTACGCCCCCCCTTCTTTGCTAAGTTGCTGTTGTACAGCCCTACTCCTGGACACTCGCGTCGCTACAAAATAGTCACAGCCACATGTTTTATTTGAATCTGGAGCCCTTGAAACGGCTTTCCAATGGTATAAAAACTTGTAAAAATCCAGCATTTTTGATGGTGTTTTGACCGTGCATACTTTATCTTTTCGAACAGCCTGGACAAAAATCCCTAGCATGCGTTTGAGAACATCGGAGTACGCCTTCCCGTATTTCGGTAGAGACGGCAATTGAGCCATAAATTTTTCGGATGGAGACTATGCAAGAAGATTCAGGTACAAATTTCGTGTCTCTAGCATGCTTAGTTCATGAGTTATACCCAAATTTAACTCCGAATTTTTTCAGCCATTTTTCGGCAGTATACCCTTTTGCGGTTTTATACGCCCCCTTTTTTCAAGTTGCTGTTGTACTACCCCTACCTCTGGACACCCGTCCCCCAAAAAAATAGCCCACACCCAAAAAGTTTTTTTTTTTTTTTTTTTTTTTGAATCTGGACCCCCTTAAAGGCTTTCCAATGGAAAAAAACTTGTAAAAACCAAAATTTTTTTGAGGGTGTTTTTGCCGGGCAATTTTAAATGTTTCTCTTTCAAAAACACTTTAAAAAAAACCCATTAACATGGTTTGGGAAATTCGAGACGCACTCCCGAATTTGGGTAGAAGCGGAAATTTTGACCCAAAAAAAAATTTTTTCGGAGGAGGACTACGGAAAAACAGTACAAATTTCGGTCTCTAGCCTTTTTTTCATGAGTTCCCCAAATTAAACCCGAATTTTTTGCACCATTTTTGGCATTTTAAACCCCCTTGTGGTTTTTTTACACGACCCCTTTTTGTAATTTTGCTTTTGTACACCCAAAACTCTGGAATCGCGTCGCCCAAAATTCAACCCAATGTTTTTTGAATCGGGCCCCTTAAAGGGTTTCCAATGGAAAAAATTGTAAAAACCGATTTTTTGAGGTTTTTGACCTATACTTTTTTTTTCCTTTTTGAAAAAAGACTGTGAAAAAAAACCCATTAGACAGTTTTTGGGGAACTTTGGGGTTTACGCATTCCCGTAATTTCGGTATGAAGGGGGAATTTTACCATAAAAATTTTTTTTGGGATGGGGATAGCAAGGAAATTGGGAAAATTTCGGGTCTCTAGCAGCTTAGTTCAGATTTAACCCAAAAAAAACTCCGAATTTGTTTGCCCTTATTCGCTAACTCCTTGGGTTTTACTCGCCCCCTTTTTGAAGTTTGGTTGTACGCCCTCTCTTGGCACCGCGTCGCCTACAAAATAGTCACAGCCACATGTTTTAAATTTAAATTTGGGAGCCCTTGAAAGGGGTTTTTCCAAATGGTTAAAACTTGAAAAAAATCCAGCTTTGTTTTGATGGTGTTTTAAACCTTGCATACTTTTTTTCTCTTTCGAACAGCACTGTGTACAAAAATCCCATTAGACATGCGTTTGAGGAACATTCGGAGTATCGTCACTTGCCCAAATTTTCCCGGGTTTTAAGACGGCAGATTTGAGCCATAAAATTGTTTTTGGGATGGAGGACTATAAAAAGGGAAGATTCGGGTACAAAAATTTTTTTTTTTGGTCCCCCTTAGCATGTTTTAAATTCAACGAGTTTTAAAACCCCAAATTTTTAAATTTCCGGAAATTGGTTTTTTTGCAGCCATATTTCCCAAAAAACTCCTTGCCCTTTTTATTTCCGGCAGCCCCTTTTTTGGCAAATTCCCTTTTTGTACAGCCCTACTCTCTGACACTCGCTCCCCCTCAAAATAGCCCAAGCCAAGGTTTTTTTTAAATTGGACCCCTTTGAAAGGGTTTTCCCCAATTGTATAAAACTTGTAAAAATCCAGCATTTTTTTGGTTTTTTGGACCTTCCAATTTTTTTCTTTTTCAAACAGCACTTTTCCCAAAAACCCCTTAGACATGCTTTTTGAGGAACATTCGGAGTATCGTAACTTCCCCCTTTTTTTCCCGGGTATAAGGGGACGGAAAGATTTACCCATAAAAATTTTTTTTTCCTTTTTGGACCCCCTAAAAAAGGGGAATTTTTCAGGAAAAAATTTTTTCGTTCTCTATTTTTGCTTAAAAAATTTTTTTTAAAACCCCAAAAATTAAAACCTCCAAATTTTTTTTAAAAAGGCCATTTTTGGGGGGGGTTTTCCCCCTTTTGCGGGTTTTTTACCCCCCCTTTTTTTGCTTTTTTGGGCTTTTTGTACCCCCCCTTTTTCCCCCTGGACACCCCCCCCGGCCCCCCTAAAAAATAGTCACCCCACATGTTTTATTTGAAGGGGGAACCCCCTTAAACGGGTTTCCCAAATTTGGATAAAATTGTAAAAATCCAGCATTGTTTTAGGGTGTTTTGAGGCATCTTTTTTTTCCCTTTTTAAACCAGAAAACGTGTAAAAAAATCCCATTAACCTTTTGGAGGAACATTCGGATTTTCCCCCTTTGCCCGAAATTTTCCGGTATAAAGACGGCAGTTTAGCCTAAAAATTTTTTTTCGGATGGGGATATGAAAGGAAGATTCGGGTAAAAATTTTCGTGTCTCTAATGTTTTATTTATGAGAAAAACCCAAAAATTTAAACCTCCAAATTTGTTTGCAGCCAAATTCGGCAGTATCCCCCTTTGGGGGGGTTTTTTACTACGCCCCCCTTCTTTGTAAGTTGTGTTTTACACCCCCTACTCTCGGACACTCGCGTGCCAAAAAAATCCCCCACGCCCATTTTTTTTTTTAAATTTTGGCCCCCCTTAAAAAGGGCTTCCCAAATTTGGTAAAAAACCTTGTAAAAACCCAGCATTTTTTTGATGGGTTTTAAACCGGCCTTTATGTTTTTTTTTCAAACAGCATGTGAAAAAAATCCCATTAGAGGGGGTTTTTGAGGAACATTGGGAGTACGCACTTGCCCGTAATTTCGGTTGAAGAGGGCAGATTTCCCCCAAAAAAATTTTTTTCGGATGGAGGACTAAAAAAGGGGGAAGATTAGGTAAAAATTTTTTCGTGTCTTTTCTGCTTGGGTTCAGGAGTTATCCCCAATTTTTAAAACCCGAATTTGTTTGCACCCATTATTCCATATACTCCTTGGGGTTTTTATACGCCCCCTTTTTTTGCTAATTGCGGGTTGTAAAGCCCTATCTCTGGACCCTCGCTCGCCTACAAAAAAGTCACCCCACATTTTTTTTTGGAAGGGGGGACCCTTGAAAGGGGTTTTCCCAAATGGATAAAATTGTAAAAATCCAGCTTTTTTTTTTGAGGGGGTTTTTTCCCCCCGTGCATATTTTAAATTTTTCTCTTTCGAACGCACTGTGCCCAAAAACCCCTTTGACAGGGTTTTGGGAAAAAAGGGGGAAAAAAATCGTAAATTCCCCGAAATTTTCCCGGTATAAGACGGCAGATTGACCCCATAAAAATTTTTTCGGATGGGGACTATTGCAAGGAAGATTCAGGTAAAAATTTGTGTTCTAGCTGCTTAGTTTAGTTATCCCAAACTTAACTCCGTTTGTTTGCAGCCATTATTCGGCGATACTCCTTCTGTTTTACTACGCCCCCCTTTTTGCTAAGTTGTGTTGTACTGCCACTCTTCTGGACACTCGCTCCCCTACAAAATAGTCACAGCCACATGTTTTTTTGAATCGGGAGCCCTTGAAACGGGCTTTCCAATGGAAAAAAATTTAAAAAATCCAGCATTGTTTTGATGGTGTTTTGACCGTGCATACTTTATGTTTCTTTTTCGAACAGCACTGTGACAAAAATCCCATTAGACATGCGTTTGAGGAACATTCGGAGTATCGTCACTTGCCCTTTAATTTCCGGTATGAAGACGGCAGATTGAGCCATAAACTTGTTTTTCGGAATGGGGACCTATGCAAGGAAGATTCAGGTACAAATTTCGTGTCTCTAGCATGCTTAGTTCATGAGTTATACCCAAACTTAACTCCGAATTTGTTTGCAGCCATTATTCGGCAGATACTCCTTGCTGGTTTTACTACGCACCCCTTCTTTGCTAAGTTGCTGTTGTACTAGCCTACTCTCTGGACACTCGCGTCGCCTACAAAATAGTCACAGCCACATGTTTTATTTGAATCTGGAGCCCTTGAAAGGGCTTTCCAATGGTATAAAACTTGTAAAAATTCCAGAAATTGTTTTGATGGTGTTTTGACCGTGCATACTTTATGTTTCTCTTTCGAACGCACTGTGACAAAAATCCCATTAGACATGCGTTTTGAGGAACATTCGGAGTATGGGTCACTTGCCGAAATTTTACGGTATGAAGACGGCAGATTTGAGCCAAAAACAAATTGTTTTTCGGATGGAGGACTATGCAAGGAAGATTCAGGTACAAATTTCGTGTCTCTAGCATGCTTAGTTCATGAGTTTACCCAAACTTAACTCCGAATTTGTTTGCAGCCATTATTCGGCAGTTTTACTCCTTGCTGGTTTTACTACGAAACCCCTTCTTTGCAAGTTCCCTGTTGTACTAGCCCTACTCTCTGGGACACTCGCGTGCCTACAAAATAGTCACAGCCACATGTTTTATTTGGAACTGGAAGCCTTGACAAAGGCTTAAATGGTTTAAATTTAAAAATTCCCCGAATTTGTTGAGTTTTCCGTAATACTTTTGTTTCTTTTCAAACACCTTTCAACCCCTTAAACCCTGCTTTGGGGAAACATTCGGGTCGTAAAATTCCGTACCGGTTAGGGAATTTGAGCCTTGAAAGGGTTTCAATGGAACTTTGAAAATTCCCAAATTTGTGTTTTCCCTGCTTATTAGGGTTTCCCCTTTTAACCGATTGTTTCCCCAAACATTTTGGGAAAACCCTTGGGTTTTCCGCCCTTTTGTAAAGGCTGTTGACGGGAATTTTTTAAAGGGGGCCTACAAAATGGTCAGCACATTTGTTTTGATTTTAGTTATGGGTTTCCAATTTAAAATTGAAAAATTTCGGCATTTTTTGGGGGTTTTACCTGCATTTTAGCTCTTTGAAGCATGTTGCACAAAAACCCCTTGGACTGCTTTGGGGAAACATAGTACGCACGGGAAATTTACGGATAAAAGGGCTATGGCCATAAAAAATTTAAATGAAGTTTTGAGGGTTTTTAGGTCAAATTTTGTTCTCATCTTACCATGGTAACCCAAACTTAACTCCGTTTGGGCACATTTCGGAGTATTCCTTGCTTTTTTAAACGCCCCTTCCCAGTAGCTTGTTTTGGATGGGACTTGAAGGAATGGTCGCTACAAAATGGCCAGAAATGTTTTATTTATCTGAGCCTTAAACTTTCCAATGTTTAAATTGAAAATTTCCGGCATGTTTTTGGTGTTTTCCCGGAAACTTTATTTTCTGATCCCCTGTGTAAAAAATCCCTTGGACATGCGTTAAAATTCGGAATTTTATTTGCCGGACCTTAAAAGGGCAATTTGAGAAAAATTGAAAAATCCGGATGGTTTTGAAGGGTTAGGTCAATTTTGTTTTTTCTGAAAGCATGGTAAAATCCCATTAACTGAATTTGTTTGGGGCTTTATTCGGAGTATCGCCTTCCCGTTTTCTAAAAACGGCAAGTTTTGGTTGAAAACTTTCTGGAACTTGCAAAATGGGTAAAGCAAAGTTTTTTGAATCTTTTCCCTTTAAAAAGGCTTTCCAAGGGTTTACCTTTAACCCGGCAGTTTTATTTGTGGCCTACCCTTTTTCTTTTGGTTGTAAAAAATCCTTGGACATGCTTTTAAAAGGGGAATCAAAATTTTTTTAATTGGGGACGGCGTTTCCCATAAAAATTTTTCATAGAATTAAGGAGTTGGTAATTTTGTTTCTCTCTAGCAGGGTTTAACCCAAAAATCCGATTTTTTTTGAGAAATTCGGAGTTTACCCTTTTTTTATTAACGAAATTTTGCTAAATTGCTTTATACCCTTTTGGATGGGCCTACAAAAATTCAAGGCCATTTTATTTGAATTTTAGCTTGAACCCCTTTCCAATGTTTAAACCTTATTCCGGCATTTTTATGGTGGTTTTGACCTCTTTTAAAGTTCTTTTGAAACTTGGCCCATCCCTTGGACATGCGTTGGAAAATTTAGTACCCACGGGTTTAATTATTGAAGCCGGAAATTGGCTAATGTTTTAATTGAGGAAACGAAAGGGAAAGGTTGGCAAATTTTGTCTCTTTCAAATTTACAAAAACTTAAACATTGTTTGGGGAATTATTCGGCAGTATCTCTTGCGGTTTTACTAGAACCATTTTGCCTAATTTTTTGGATATACTTGCGGAATCGTGGGACAAAATTTGTCCAGCCATGTTTTTTTAAATTTACCCAAATTTTTCCCAAAATGGTTTACTTTATTCCAGTTTTTGTGGTTTTACCATTTTTTCTTTTGTTTTTTTCGTACGACTGACTCTTAGCATGCGTTGAAAAATTCGAGCACTTTTGAATTCCCCTTGGGAAAGGGCTTTAATAAAAATTTAAAAACCCAGGAGGTTTTGAAGGAGTTTTGGTCAAATTTGTTTCTCTAAACAGCCGGGTTTTAACCCCAAACTTAACTCCGTTTTTTGGGCACCTTTTTCGGAGTATACTCCTTTTTTTACTGGACCCCTTTTTCTAATTTTTTTTTGGGAAGCCCTACCCGGGAAATTCGGTACAAATTCCGGCCACATGTTATTTAAATTTTAACCCAAAATTTTTCCGAATTTTTAAAAAACAAAAAACCCGCATTTTTTGGGGTGTTTTACCGCATCTTTTGTTTCTTTTACAACACCTGTGACAAAATCCCTTGACTCTTAAAAATCATCGAGCATTTATTGGAATTTGTAAAGAGGGCTTTAAATAAAATTTAAAATGGGGTTTTGAAGGGTTAGGTAAAATTTCTTTTCAAAGTTTTCAATAAAACCCATTTAAGGAATTTGGAGCTTATTGGCCGTATTTCCGTTTTTCTAACCCTTCTTCAATTGTTTGGGATGAACTTGGGAAATTCGGTCCACAAATTTTTTCCACATGTTTTTTTTAATTACCCTTAATGGGTTTTTCCAATAATTGTAATCCAGCGGGTTTTTTTGCCTCAATCTTTTTTTTTTTTCCCGAACAGGCCTTTAAAAAAACCCCCCAAAATTTTAAAAATTGGGTTTTCCTTCCCGTAATTTCCGGATAAAGGGTTTTTTTGGGGCCAAAAAATTTGTTTTCGGGGGAAAAAAATTTCAGGTAAAAATTTTGGTCTCCCACTTGGATTTCCCCAAAACCCCAAATTTTGTTTAAAAATTTTCGGAGAACCCTTGCGGTTTTAAGCCATTTTTGCCAGTTGCTGTTTTTCCCCACTCCGGAATTTGCAAAAAAATTCAACCCTGTTTTTTTAATGGGGGCCCCTTGAAAGGGTTTCTTTGGTAAAAAATTTTAAAAACCGTTTTTTTTTAAATTTTTTGCCTGTATTTTTTTCCTTTAAACGTTCCAAAAAAAAATTGAAAATTTTGGGGCATTGGGTTTACGCCCAAAAATTTCCTTGGAAGACGGAAAAACCCATAAATTTTTTTTTAAAGGAGGCTTGCGGAAATTGGTAAAACGGCTTAGCATGCTTTTCAGGGGTTTTCCCAAAAATTAAAATTTTTTTGGCCCTTAGGCATTATTTTTTGGGTTTTACCACCCTTTTTCAATTTTTTAAACCCTTTTTTTTCCTTGGGCTCGCCCTTTTTAAACCCTTTGTTTTTTTTTGGACCCCTTGAAATTTCCAATGAAAAATTAAAAAAAGCTTGGGAGGGTTTTCCGGATAATGTTTTCCAAGGGGGGGGAAAAACCTTTTGCATCTTGGGGGGGCTTCGAGATTATTCCCTAATTTGGGTTGAAAACGGATTTTTGGGCCAAAAAAAATTTTTTCGGATAAAAGGGCTATCCAAAAGATTCAGGAAATTTTTTGGCCCTTCTCCCCTTTTTTTTAATTAACCCAAATTTAAAACCCTTTTTTGGGAATATCCCCGCTTTTTTTTCCCCCCCCTTTTTTTTTGGGGAACCCCCCCTCGGCCCCCCCCAAATAAAAGAAAAATTTTTTTTTTGGGGGGGCCCGCCTTTTTAAAAAAATTTAAAAACCAGCATTTTTTTGATGGTTTTTAACCTGCTACTTTTTTTTTTTGAAAGCATAAAAAAAACCCAAAAACATGGGGGGAAAAAAAAAAAAAAAACCCCTTTTTCCCTTGGGAAAAAAAGGGAAATAAAATTTTTTTGGATAGGAATGAAGGGAAAGATTCAGGTAAAATTTTTTTCCGAATTATGGCCCCCCGTTTGTTTGGTTTTGGCGAATTTGGGCCCCCCCCTTTTGAAAGTTGTGGGGATGTATTTGGAAGGGGTGCCAAAAATAGTCCCCCCAATTTTTTTTGAAGGGGGGCCCTTGGGGTTTCCTGGAAAAAATTTAAAAAGCTTTTTTTGTTTTTTTTGGGGGGTTTTTGGGGGCCTTTTGCGCCGGGAAAAAACCCTTAGAAGGTTTGAGGGGGGGTTTTTTGCCCGGGGGGGAAAGGCGGCGTTGGCCCAATTTTTTCGGGGGGAAATCAAGGAAAATTTAAATTTTTTTGGTTATTCTGAGACCCAAAAATCCAATTTTGGTTTCACCAATTCGGCAGTTTTTGTGTTTTCTGCCCCTTTTTGCTTTGCGGTTCCCCATTCCCTGGACATGCGGGGGACAAAAAAACCCCCCCTGTTTTAAAATTTGGGCCTTGAAATTTTTTTTCCCCTTGGAAAAATTGAAAAATCCAGCATTTTTGGGGTTTTTCCCCCTCTTTAGTTCTTTTCAACACTGTACAAAAATTTGCAGCTTTGGGGAAATTGGGTTCTATTTGCCCTTTTCGGGTTTGGACGGGAAATTGACCTAAAAATTTTTCGGTGGGGACTTAAAAAAAATTTGGCAAACGGTTTTTCAATGTTACGGGAAACCAAAATTTAAATTTTTTTGGGCCCCTTTTTTTTCTCCTTGCGGGTTTTTAACCCCCCAATTTTTTTTAATTTTGGGGTTTTGTACCCTTTCCTTCCCCCCCCAAAAAAAAACAATTTTATTTAAATTGGAGTTGAAGGGTTTCCAAGGAAAAAATTTAAAAACCTTTTTATTTTTTTTGACCTATCTTTTTTTTCTCTTTCCCTTTTACAAAAACCCCTTGGCTGGTTTGGGAACCCCTTCAAATTTCGCCTTGCCCAATTCCCTTTAAAAAGGGAATTGGCCTAAATTTTTTTAAGGTATAAAGGAAATTCGGGAAAAATTTGTGTTTACTCCCTTATTCGGGTTTCCCAAACCTTCCCCAATTTTTCAGCTAATTCGGAGTATCTCCCTGGTTTTTCCCCCTTTTCCCCCAAGTTGGGATAGTTCTTGGACCCCCGGTCGTAAAAATTTTCCCCACATGTTTTATTTGAATCTGGAGCCCTTGAAACGGGCTTTCCAATGGTATAAAACTTGTAAAAATCCAGCATTGTTTTGATGGTGTTTTGACGTGCATACTTTATGTTTCTCTTTCGAACAGCACTGTGCACAAAAATCCCATTAGACATGCGTTTGAGGAACATTCGGAGTATCGTCACTTGCCCGTAATTTACGGTATGAAGACGGCAGATATGAGCCATAACAATTAATTTTCGGATGGAGACTATGCAAGGAAGATTCAGGTACAAATTTCGTGTCTCTAGCATGCTTAGTTCATGAGTTATACCCAAACTTAACTCCGAATTTGTTTGCAGCCATTATTCGGCAGTATACTCCTTGCTGTTTTTACTACGCACCCCTTCTTTGCTAAGTGCTGTTGTACTAGCCCACCTGGGGACACTCGCGTCGCCTACAAAATATCACAGCCACATTTTTTATTTGAATCTGGAGCCCTTGAAAGGCTTTCCAATGGTAAAAACTTGTAAAAATCCGCATTGTTTTGATGGTGTTTTACCGTGCATTTACCTTT
>JASTWB010000674.1:0-11234 GCA_032158295.1 Pycnopodia helianthoides | reverse complement strand
TGGGCTGTATAAAACAATGGCTAAAATGGGAAAAAGACCCGGGGGGGTGTATGCCAATTTAAGGGTCCGTTTCGTTACGAAGGCCTCGAAGGGCACAGGCCTGAGTTGTGTCATGCATCAATGCCAAAGTTAGGAATTTGGGGTCACAGTTGGGATGCTCTTTCCCCCCTATAAATTATTGTGCTCTCAAGAAAATGGTGAAATCCCGTGGATAAGTTTGTTGACAAAAAAAATTAATTAACGAGAAAACAAAAGTGGGTTGGCGGGGGCAGCAACCCAAAAAACATTCTGTAACTAATACATCACAAAATATATTTCTTTTGTTGGGAAAAAATTGAGCACTTACTGAAAATAATGAGCTTGAACGCAACAATACACGGTAAAAACATTTTATGCATCATGACTTCCGCAAATCGTAAAAAAAAAACATATTTCATAAAAAAAAACCATGGTCCTGTGGGTTTCATCAAATTTTTAAAAGCAGCGGGCTGAAAAAAAACAATGGCTAAGAGGGGAAAACACACCCGGGCGTGGCGCATCCCAAATTAAGGGTCACATTTTTTACGAATTTTCCGAGGGGACATGTGCGTGCGTGATTTTTTTATAATTGAGTTAAAATTTTGGTTTTTACATGCCATTGCCCTTTTTAAACATGAAGTTTTGAAAACTTAAAACTGGCAACATTAACGGTAAGAACTGCAACAACATGATGGGTGCATGGTTTAAGGGCGGGGAATTTCCCTTATGTCCAGAGGGTGAAAAATAGTACAACAAGATGGTGTGACCGAAAGTGTATCGCCTAACACCCTTTTGTGCTCGGCCCTTGTTGCTATAAATCACAGGTTGCCTAGACATAACTTTTTCATTTTGTCCAAGGAAACTGGTTTTCTTTATGGAATAATGGGCTTAAACTGGCGGATACATGGTACAAACCTTATTAGCCTATGATTTTTGAAATCGAAAAAAAAAACTGGTCATTTAAATTCAACATCATTTTGGTCCTTGTGGGGTTTCCATACATTTTATGTAGAC
Organism: Pycnopodia helianthoides; assembly: GCA_032158295.1. NCBI lineage: Eukaryota > Metazoa > Echinodermata > Asteroidea > Forcipulatida > Asteriidae > Pycnopodia > Pycnopodia helianthoides. The sequence goes on along the minus strand of JASTWB010000674.1, from coordinate 10,202 downwards.
AGTGGGCTGTATAGAACAATGGCTAAAATGAGGAAAACGGCCGAGAGGAGGGTGCTATGCCAATTTAACGGTCACGATTTCGTTACAAAGGGCCCTCGAAGGACATCAGGCCTTGAGTTGTGTCATCTATCAATGCCAAAGTTAGGAATTTGTGGTCACAGTTAGGATGCTCATTTCCCCTATAAATTATTTGTTCCAAGAAAAGGGTGTGAAATAGCCGTGAGATAAGTTTGTTGACAAAACAAATATAATTATACGAGAAACAAAAGTGGGGTTGGCAGGGGCAGCAAAGCCTTTAACAACATTTTCTGTAACAAAATTTACATACAAAATAATAAATTTTTTCATTTGTACAAAGGTTAACTTGAGCACTTTACAAAAAAAATGAGTTTTGAAACGGCCAACAATAACGGTAAAAACCATTTTTTTCATCATGACTTCCGCAAATCGAAAAAAAAAACTATTATTTCAAAAAAAAAAAATTTTTGGGGGTCCCTTTTGGGTTTCCCATAAAATTTTTAAAAAGCACCCGGGGTGAAAAGAACAATGGGTAAGAGGGGGGAAAAAACAGCCGGGGGTTTTGGGGCTATGCCAAATTAACGGTCCCCATTTTTTACGAAAAGTCCAGGGGACATGTGCGTGCATGTATTTTTTTTTTTAATTGATTTTAAAAATTTTTGGGTTTTAAAAATGCCAATTTGTCTGTATTAAACCCTGAAGGTTGAAAACTTAAAAAAGGGAACATTACACGGAAAACCCGCAACATACATGAGGGTTTTTCCTGGTTTAAGGCTTGGGAAAGTCCTCATGTCCAAGGGGGGTTAAAAAAAATAGTAACAACTAGAAGGTTGACCGCAAAGTGTATCGCCTAACATCCCTTTTTGCTCGGCCCTTTTTTTGCTACCCAAAATGCACAAGGTTGCCTAGACATATTACTATTTCATCTTTTTCCAAGGGGGGGGTTCCCTTTTTTTAAAAGGGGAAAAAAAAGGGGTAAGAAAAAAAAAAAGGGGGGGGGAAAAATTTAACCCTTTTTCCAAAACATTTGGGGTTTTTTTTTTAAATTTTTTTTCAAAAAAATAAACGGGGGAAATTTAATAAAATTTTAAGGAAACGTTTTTACAAGGTAAGGGTTTAGGTGGATTTTTTTTAAAAAAATTAAATTTTTAATTTTAAAAAATTTTCCCCTAATTTTTTTGGTTTTTTTTAAAAAAATAAAATTTGGAAAACTTTTTAAAAAAAAAGGGGGAAAAAAAGGGGGGGGGCAAAAAGGACTTTTTAAAAAAAACATAATTTTAAATTAAAAAACCCTTTTTAAAATTTTAATTTGGCCTTTTTTCAAACTTTAAAAAGGGTTAAAAAATGGTAAAAAAAAAAAAAAAAAAAATTTTCGGACAAATTTTTGGGGGGAAAGGGGAAACTTTGTTCGAAAAAAAAAGGGGGTTTTTAAAGGGTAAAAAAAATTTCCCCAAAATTTACGGCCCAATTTAAAACCTAAAATTTTAAAACCCAAAAAAAAAAAAAAAATTTTTTAAAAAAAAAAAACCAAAAAACTAAATTTTTAAAAAAGGGGTTTTTTTTAAAAAAAAATTTCGAAGGGGAAGGAAAAAAAAAAAGGGGGGGGAAAAAAATTTAGCACATTTTGGCCCTTTTTTCTAAAAAAATTTTTTTTTACATTTTTTTGGGGGTTTTTTTTAAACTGGTTTAAAAGGGAAAAAAAAAACCCCCTTTAAAACTTTTTAAAGGGGAAAAAAATTCCCCTTTTTTTTTTTTTTAAAAAAAAAAATTTTTTAAGCGGGTTTATAAACTTTTTTTTTGGGGGGCAAAAATTCAATTTAATAAATTTGAAAGGCCTGGAAAAAAGGTAATGGTTAGAAAATAAAAGTTAAATTTTTAAAAATTTATCTCCCCCCCCCCTTTTTTTTTTAAATAAAAAATGGTTTGGGGAAATTTTTTTTTTCCAAATTAAATGGAAAAAAAAGGGGGGGGGGGAAAGCCATAAAGGGTCAATTTTAAAACCTTTTTTTCATTGGGGGTTTTTTTTAAAAAAAAATTTTGGTTTTTGGGGAACTTTTAAGGAAACCTTTTAAAAAAAACCTTTTAAAAAAAAAACCCCCCCCCCCCGGGGAAAAAAAAAACCCGGAACAAAATTTGGGGGCAAAAGTTAAAGGGGCCCCGGGGTTTTCCCCAAAAAAAAAATTTCCCTTTTAAAAATTTTAAAGGGACTTTGGAAAATTTGTTAAAAAAAAAAAAAATTTTGGTTCGAACAAAAAAAAATATTTTAAAAAAAACATTTTTTTGGGGGTTTTAAATTTGCAAAAAATTTTTTTTTTTTCAATGGGGGGGAAAAAATTACGGAAAAAATTTTTTTTCCCCCGGGGTTTTTTTTAATTTTTTTTATTAAAAAAATTTGGGTCCCTGGGTATTTTTTAAAAGAAATAAAAAAAAAATTAAGGGGAAAAACCCCCAAAAGGGGCCCTTTTAAGGTTGATTCTTAAAAAAAAATTTTTTTTTAAAAAAAATTTTTTTTTTTTTTAATTTTTTTTGGGTTCCCTGTGAAACAATGAAAACAACTCATCCGGAAATAAATACATTTTGGGGGGTTTAAAGGGGGAAATCCTTAATTTTTAGGTTTAAAAATTAAAAAAAGGGGCCTTTAAACTTTTTTCCCCCCCTTGTTTCTTTAAAGAAAAGTTTAAAAATCTTTTTGAAAAAAAAAAAAGAAAAGGAGGGGAAAAAAAGGGGAAAAAATTTGAAAAAATCCAAAAAATTAATTTCTTAAATTAAATTTCCCCCTTTTTAAAAATTTTTGTAAAAAAGGGGTAAAAAATTAAAAAGGGGCAAAAAAAAAAATTTATTTTTTTTGGGGGGCCAAAAATTGGGGTAAAAAAAGCAAAAAAAAGGGGTGGTTTTAAATTTCTAAAATTTGGTTAAATGAAAAAAGGCCATTTATTTTTTTTCCAAAAAAAAAAAGAAAAAAATTTTTCCCTTTAAAACATAAAATTTTAAACAATTTTAAAAAAAGGGGGCTAAAAAATGCTAACGGGGAACAAAAAATTTACCGGGTAAAAATTTTTAAAAAAAATTTTGGGGAAGGGAAAAAATTTTTTTCCCCTTTTATTAAAAAGGTTGACCCAAAATTTTAAAAAGGGGGGAAAAGGAAAAATTTAGGAAAATTTGGGGGGTTAAAAATTTACTTTTAATTTCCCGGGAAAGGATTTTTTTAAAAATTTTTTTGGGGTTTAAAAATTTTTTTTAAAAACGGGTTGTAAAAAAGGGCAAAATAAAACAAAAAAATTGTTCCATTTTGGGCCCCTTTTAAAAGGGAACCAAACCGGGGGAAAATTTTCAACAAAATCCCAAAAAAATTTGGCTTTTTTTTTTTCCTTTTTTTCCAGAAATTTTCCAAAACTGTTAAAAAAAAAAAGGGGGGAAAAAGGGGGAAAAAAAATTTTCATTTTTTTAAAAAAACCCAAAAAAAATTTTTTCAATTAAAATTAATTGGTTCCCTAAAATTTTTTTAAAGGGGGAAAAAAAGGAAAATTTTAAAAAAGGGGGAAATTTTTAAAAAAAAATTTTTTTTAAAAACCCGGGGCCCGGGGTTTTTTAAAACCGCAAAAAAAAGGGGTAAAACCACCCCCCAAAAAAAAAATTTAGTCTTAAAAAATTTGGGAAAAATTTGGCTAAAAATTTTTTTTTAAAAAAAATTTTTTTTAAATTTGGGGGGAAACCCAAAATTTTTTTAAAATACTTTTCCAAAAATTTTAAATTTTTAAAGGGGGGAAAAAGGGAAATTTTTGGGGGGGGTTTTCAAAAATTTGACAATTTTCCCCCTTTTTTTTTTTTTTTTTAAAAAAAGGTCCGAAAAATTTTTTTAAAAATTTTAAAAAAAAATTTTTTGGGGAAAAAACCCGGGGGCCATCATTTCCCTTTTTTCCCGGGGGTTTAAAAAATTAATTAATTAAAAATTTTTTTTAAAAATTTTTTCGTGTTAAAAATGAAAAATTTTAAAAACAAAATTTTTTTTGGGATTTTAAAGAAAAACCCTTTAAATAAAGGCAAATTTTGGTAAACCTTTGAAAGAAATTTTTTAAATTTTTCCTTTTTCCTTTTTGGGGTTTTAAAAATTTTTAACGTGGTTTTAAAAAAAATTAAAAAGGAAAAAAGGGGGTTTTCCAAAAATACAATTTGAAAAAAAAACCTATTTTTAAAATCCGGGTTTGGGGCCAAAAAAATTTTAAACCCTAAAACTTAAAAAAAAATTTAAAAAAACCCGGGAAAAAAAAAAAATTTTTTAAAAAAAAATTTCCCCAAAAAAAAATTGGAGGGGGAAAAGAAAAAGGGGAAAAACCCCCTTTTTTTTTTAAAAGGAAAATTTTTAAAAATTTTTTAAAAAAAAATTTAAGGAAAAACCCTTTTTTTTTTAAAAGAAAATTTTTTTTAAAACATAAAAAAACCTTTTTTAAATTTTAAATTAATTCCAAAAAAGAAATAAAAAGGGGAAAAAGGCCCCTTTTGGGAAATAAAATAAAAATAAAAAAATTTAAAAAAATTTTCCCTTGGGGTTTTTTTTTTAAAAGGGTAAAAAAGGCCGGGGAAAAAAATTTTTGAAAAAATTGGAACTTTTAAAAATGCCAAAGGGGGGCGGGGTTTATTTTTTTTAAATAAGGGTAAAAAAAAACGGGTTTTTTTAAAAAAATTTTTGGGGTTTTTTTAAAACCCCTTTAAAATTTTTTTGGGAAAAAGGGGAAAATTTTGGGGGGAAAAAAGGGAAAAGGTTAGAAAAAGAACCGGGTTTGTTTTGCAAAAAAAAAATTGGAAACTTTTAATTAGGCTTTTTCCCCCAATTTTTTGGGTTCTTTGGGAAAAGGGAAAGGCAAAAAAAAACCAATTTTTTAAAAAAAAAATTTTGGGGAAAAAAACCACTGTTTTTTTTAAAAAAATAAAAAAGTATTTTTTTGGGGGAAAAAAATGGTTTTAAAAAAAGGGTCCAAAAATTTTTAAACCTTTTTATTTAGGGCAAAAAAAAAAAAATTTTTTTTAAAAAAAAAAAATTTCCCCGGGGGGCTTTTTAAAAAAAAAAAATGGAAAAAAAAGGGGAAAAAAAAATTAAAAAAATTTTGGGTTAAAACCCAAATGTCGAAAATTTAAAAACAATATTTTTTTTTAAAAACCCCTTTTAAAATTTTTAAACGTGAAAAAAAAAAAACCAAAAAAAACCCCCCCTTAAAAACCTAAAAAAAAAACGGGTGGGCCCCTTTTTTTTTTAAACCCCTAAAAATTTTTTTTTCCCAAAAAAGGGTTTATAATTTTAACCCAAAATTTCCCAAAAAAAACTAAAAATTTGGGGGCTTTTTTTTTTTAAAATCATAATGGAAAAAAAAATTTTTTTTAAAAAAAAAAAAATTTTTAACAACATTTTTTTTCGGGGGTTTCAAAAATTTTGGGGGGTTTTTGGATATAATTGCAAAATGAAAAAAGACCAAAAAATTTGCCCCTTTTTTAGCAAAACTTGGCCCTTTGGAAAAAAGGGTTTTGGTTCAAAAACATCCCATTTGGGGGGAAAATTTTAAGAATCCCTTAAAAAGGGGAAAAGGAAAAAAAAGCGGGGTTTAATCTTTTAAAACTTAATTTTTTCAAACAATGGGGGGCCCCAAAATTTTTTTGCTTAATAAAAATGGGTAAAAAACCCCCCGGGAAAATAGTTTTTAAAAAAATGTGAACCCTAAAAAAAAAATTTAAAAAAAAAAAATTTGGGGAAAGGGAAAAACAAACCCTTTTTTTCCAATTTTTTGTTTTCAATTTTGGGGAAAGGGGAAAAAAATGGCAAAAAAAAAACAGGCCTTTTCCCGGGGCCCTTTTTCGTAAAAAAATTTCTCAAAAAAAATTTTTTTTTAAAAAATTTTTTAAAGAATTTAAAAAAAGGGGGTTTTAAAGGGGAAAAAAAACCCCTTGTGAAAAAATTTATTTATTAAAAAATTTCCGGGGGGAAAAAATTTAAAAGATTTTTTAAAAATTTAAAGGGGGCCCCTTTTTAAAAAAGGGAAAAACAAATTCCGGGGAAAAAGGGGGTTTTTTATAATTTTGAAAATGGATAATAAAATTTTTTACAAAGGTTAAAACCCCCTTCTTTAAATTAAATCCAGGTCCGGGGGTAATTTTTTTTGCAGGGGTAACAAAAAAAAAAAGGGGAAAGGGAAAGGGTGAAATTTTTTTCCCTTTTCTTTAAACTAAATAAAAAACCCTGGTTTATATTTTCGGGGGAAAAAATTTTTTGGAAGGGGGGTTTAAAAAAATTTTTTTTTAAAAAAAAAAAACCCGAAAAGGGGGAAACAAAAATTTGGGGGGGGGGGGCCAAAAAGCTTTTGGGTTGAAACAAAAAATAAATTTTTCAGAATTTTCCCAAAATTTTGTTTAAAGGAAGGGAAAATAGGGGAAAAATTTTTCCCCCCATAAAAAAAAAAAAAAAAACCCAAAAAAAACCCCCCTTTTTTTCAAAAAAAAAAAAAGGGGGGGGAAAAACTTAAAAAAAAAAAAGGGGTTGGGGGGAAAAAAGCCAAAATAAAATTTCCCAAAAAAAAAATTTTTTTTTTAATTAAAAAAATTTCTGAAATTAAATTAAAAAGGGGGAAAAAGAACCCTTTGGAAAAACCCCGGGGTTAAAAAAAAAATTTAAAATGCCCTTGGGGAAATTTTTTAAAAAAAAAAAAGGGGGGGAAAAAATTTTTAAAAACCCGGGCTCCCCCCTTTTCCAAAAAAAGGGAAAATTTTGTTTTTAAAACTTTGCCAAAAATTTTTTTATGGAAATTTTGGTTTACGGGGAAATGAAAAACCCTTTTTGGAAAAAAAAATTCAAAAATTCCCCTTTTCCCAAAGGGCCTTGTTTCCCTTTTTAAAAATTTTAAAAAAGGGTAAGAAAAACCCCTTTGGCGTTTGGTAAATCTTTGGGGGCCCGAAAAAACCAAAAAATTTTTTTAATTAAAAGGTTTTTGGGGCCCTTTTTTAAATTTTTCCAAAAAATTTTTTGAAAAAGGGAAAAAAGGGGAATATTTTTTCCTTTTTAACTAAAGAACTGGGTTGGGAGGGAAAAAAGGGGGGAAAAACGGGAAATTTAAACCTTTTTCCCTATTTTTTTAAGGGGGGGGGAAATCCCAGTTTTGTTAACAAAAATTGGGGAACCCCTTTTTTTCCCCCCAAAAAAAAAAAACTTTTTTTAAAAAAACTTTTTTTGGGGGGAAAATTTTTTTTCTTTAAAAAAAGGGGGGGAAACAACCAAAATTTTTTCCAAAAACCCAAAATTTTAAAAAAAAAATTTTTTTTAAAATTTTTTAAATTTTTTTCCAAAAATTTTTAAACCCAAACTGAAAAGGGTGAAAAACAAAAAAACCTTAAATGAAAAATATTTTGGGGGGGGGGGGGTTTTGGTTTTTTTTTTAAAAAAATTTTTAAAAGGGGAAAAAGGGGGCCCATTTTTTTCCCCTTTCAAAATCCCGGGTTTAAAAATTTATTTTTTTTTTGGGAAATTTTTTTTTAAAAGTTTAAAAAAGAGGTTAAAGGAAAAACCAAACCCCCTAAAAGAAAAAAATTTTTAACCAAAAATTGGTTTTGGGTAAAAATAGTAAACGGGGGTTTGGGGAAAATTAATAAAGGGGCCGGGGAAAAAAGCATTTTTAACTACTTTTCTTTGGGCCAAATATTCAGGGGGGGGTAAAAAAGGGAAAATGGGAAAAAAAAGAAAAAAAAAAAATTCCTTTCCCCCCAAAAGGGGGGGAAAATTTTAATTTGGGAAAATTAAAAAAACTTTTTTTATTAAAAACTTTGGCCCCTGTGGGATTCATAAAATTTTTTAAAAACAGCGGCTAAAAAGAACAAGGCTAAAGGGGGAAAACCAGCGGGCGGGCGCATCCAAAAAAACCCCCGGGTCCCCATTTTTTACAAATGTTTCGGGGGAATGTGCGTGCATGTGATTTTTTTTTTAAAATTGGTTAAAATTTTTGGGTTTAATGCATTAGTCTTTTTTTAAAACTGAAGTGTTTAAACTTAATGGCAACATACAGGGTAAAAAAATGAAAACTACTATGGGTCGCAGGTTTTAAAGGATGGAATGCCTTATGTCCAGAGGGTGAAAAATAGTAAACAAGTGGTGTGACCGCAAGTGTATCGCTAACATCCTTTGTGCTGGGCCCCTTTTTGCTATAAATGACAGGTTGCCTAGCATATAACTATTTCATTTGTCCAAGGAAAAATGGATTACTTTTTATGGAATAATGGCTTAAACTGGCACGATACATGGTAAAAAACCCTTATTACCCCTATGATTTCTGCAAACAAAAAAAAAACCTGGTCATTTAAATTCAAATCCTTTGGCCCTTGTGGGGTTCCATACATTTTATGTAGACAGTGGGTTTAGAAAAAATGGCTAAAATGAAAAAACAGAGGCCGAGAGAGAGTGCTATCCCAATTTAACGGTCACGATTTGTTACGAAGGCCCCAAGTGACATCAGGCCTTGATTTGGTCATCCATAAATCCCCAAAGTTGGGAAATTTTGGGGTCACAGTGTGAATGCTCATTTCCCCTTATAAATTACTTTGTGTTCAAAAAAAGGGGTGAAATAGCCGTGAGAAATTTTGTTGACAAAACAATTTTTAATTATAGAGAAAACAAAAGTGGGGTTGGCAGGGCAGCAAAGCCATAACAACATTTTCTGTAACATAATACTACACATAAAAAAATATTTCATTTGTACATTTAAACTTGAGCATTTTTTACAAAAATGACTTGAAAGGGCCAACAATACCGGTACAAACCCTTTTTATGCATCATGATTTCCCGAAAATCGTAAAAAAACTATTATTTCATAAAAAAAAACATTGGCCCCTTGGTTTCCCATAAAAATTTTTAAAGCAGGGGCTGAAAAGAACAATGGCTAAGAGGGGGAAAAACACACCCGGGCTTTTGGCTATGCCAAATTAACGGCACCATTTATTACGAATGTTCGGGGGACATGTGCGGCATTGATTTTTTTTTTAAAATTGATTTAAAAAATTTTGGTATTACATCCCAATATTTGTTTTAAAACATAAAGTTTTGAAAACTTAAACTGGAACATTACCGGAAAGAACTGCAACATACATGAGGGCCAGGTTTTAGGCTTGGAATCCTCATGCCCAGGGGGGTAAAAAATAACAACTAGATGGTGTGCCCGCAATGTATCGCCTAACATCCTTTGTGCTCGGCCCTTTGTTGCTACTAAATCACAGGTTCCCTAGACATTTTACTATTTCTTTTGCCCAAGAAAACTGGATTATTTTTAGGGAAAGTAAGGGCTTAAATGGCGTGATACATGGTACAAACCTTTTTAAGCGCTTGATTTCTGTAAATGAAAAAAAAAACGGTCATTTCAATTAAACTAACTTTGGTCCTTTTTGGGTTCCCATACATTTTATGTGACAGTGGCGTAAGAAAATGGCTAAAATGGGGAAAAGACCCGAGCGGGGGGTGTTTAGCCAATTTAACGGTCACGATTTCTTTACGAAGGCCTCGAAGGGACATCGGGTAGAGTTTGTCATGCTATCAATGCCAAAGTTGGGAATTCGGGGGTCACAGTCTGGGGATGCTCATTTCCCCCCTCATAAATTAGTTTTTCTCTCAAGAAAATGGAAATAGCCGTGAGATAAGTTTGTTGACAAAAAAAATTTTAATTATACAAAAGAACAAAAGTGGGGTTGGCAGGGCAGCAAAGCCATAACAATAGTTCTGTAACATAAACTACACATAATAGTATTTCTTTTGCCCAAGGAAAACTTGAGCCATTTACTGAAAAAAATGAGCTTAAAAATGCCAACAATTTCACGGTAAAAAAACCATTTTTTCATCAGATTTCCCGAAAAATGAAAAAAAAACCTATTTTTTTTCTTTAAAAAAAAAACATTGGTCCCTGGGGATTCCATAAAATTTTTTAAAAGCAGCGGGCTAAAAAGAACAATGGCTCAAGGGGGGAAAAAAACCTGGGGCGGGGGGCGCTTGCCAAGTTAAGGTCACGATTCTTTTACGAATGCCTCGAGGGACATGTGCGTGCATGGATTTTTTTTTATTCTTTGAGTTAAAATTTTGGTATACTCCCAATAGTCTGTTTTAAACATAAAGTGTTATAAACTTGAACGGGGAAACATACACGGTAAAAACTGCAACATACAAATGA
>JASTWB010000673.1:0-11289 GCA_032158295.1 Pycnopodia helianthoides | reverse complement strand
AAAGGGTTTCGGGGTTCGGACCGGGGGTTTTTTATTTTGAAATTGAAAATAAATAAAATTAAATTTAAATTTAACCCGAAGGGTTAGTAAAGTGAAAGAGCAGCGGGTGGTCCATGGGGGATCCTACTCTGAAGAAAAAGGTTCAGGGTTCGAGACCTGTAGGCTTTTTTATTTGTGAAATTGAAAATAAATAAATATAAATTTGAAATTTAACCCGAACGTAGTCTAGTCAAAAGTGTAAGAGCAGCAGTGTCCATGGTAGGACTCCTGACTCTGAAGAAAAGGTTTAGGGTTCGAGACCCTGTAGGCTTTCTTATTTTGAATTAAAAAAAAAAATAAATTGAAATTTAACCCGAACGTAGTCTAGTCAAAGTGTAAGAGCAGCAGTGGTCCATGGAGGACTCCTGACTCTGAGAAAAAGGTTCAGGTTCGAGACCCTGTAGGCTTTTATTTTGAATGAAAAAATAAAATTAAATTTGAAATTTAACCCGAACTGTCTAGTCAAAAGTGTAAGAGCAGAGTGGTCCAGTGGCAGACTCCTGACTCTAAGAAAAAGGTTCAGGGTTCGAGACCTGTAGGTTTTTATTTTTGGAAATTGAAATAAATAAAATTAAATTTGAAATTTAACCCGAACGTAGTCTAGTCAAAAGTGTAAGAGCAGCAGGGCCAGTGGCAGACTCCTGACTCTGAAGAAAAAGGTTCAGGGTTCGAGACCCTGAGGTTTTTATTTTGAAATGAAAATAAATAAAATTAAATTTGAAATTAACCGAACGTAGTCTAGTCAAAAGTGTAAGAGCAGCAGTGTCCAGTGGAGGACTCTGACTCTGAGAAAAAGGTTCAGGGTTCGAGACCCTGTAGGCTTTCTTATTTTGGAAATTAAAAAAATAAAATTAAATTTGAAATTTAACCGAACGTAGTCTAGTCAAAAGTGTAAGAGCAGCAGTGGTCCAGTGGCAGGACTCCTGACTCTGAAGAAAAAGGTTCAGGGTTCGAGACCCTGAGGTTTCTTATTTTGGAAATTGAAAAAAATAAATTAAATTTGAAATTTAACCCGAACGTGTCTAGTCAAAAGTGTAAGAGCAGCAGTGTCCAGTGGTAGACTCCTGACTCTGAAGAAAAAAGGTTCAGGGTTCGAGACCCTGTAGGTTTCTTATTTTGGAAATTGAAAATAAATAAAATTAAATTTGAAATTTAACCCGAACGTAGTCTAGTCAAAAGTGTAAGAGCAGCAGTGGTCCAGTGGCAGGACTCCTGACTCTGAAGAAAAAGGTTCAGGTTCGAGACCCTGAGGCTTTTTATTTTGGAAATTGAAAAAAAATAAATTAAATTTGAAATTAACCCGAACGTAGTCTAGTCAAAAGTGTAAGAGCAGCAGTGGTCCAGTGGCAGGACTCCTGACTCTGAAGAAAAAGGTTCAGGGTTCGAGACCCTGAGGTTTTTTATTTTGGAAATTGAAAAAAAATAAATTAAATTTGAAAAATTTAACCCGAACGTAGTCTAGTCAAAAGTGTAAGAGCAGCAGTGGCCCAGTGGCAGGACTCCTGACTCTGAAGAAAAAGGTTCAGGGTTCGAGACCTGAGGGTTTTTATTTTGGAAATTGAAAATAAAAAAAATTAAATTTGAAATTTTAACCCGAACGTGTCTAGTCAAAGTGTAAGAGCAGCAGGGGTTCCAGTGGCAGGACTCCTGACTCTGAAGAAAAAGGTTCGGGGTTCGAGACCCTGAGGGTTTCTTTATTTTGGAAATTGAAAAAAAATAAAATTAAATTTGAAATTTAACCCGAACGTGTCTAGTCAAAAGTGTAAGGCAGCAGTGGTCCAGTGGCAGGACTTCCTGACTCTGAAGAAAAAGGGTTTCAGGGTTCGAGCCCCTTCAGGGGCTTTTTTATTTTGGAAATTGAAAATAAATAAAATTAAAAATTGAAATTTAACCCAAACGTGGTCTAGTCAAAAGTGTAAAGCAGCAGTGGTCCAGTGGCAGGACCCCTGACTCTGAAGAAAAAGGTTCAGGGTTCGAGCCCCTTAGTTTCTTTTTTTGGGAAAAAAAAAAAAAAAAAAAAAAAAAAAAAAAAAAAAAAAAAAAAAAAAAAAAAAAAAAAAAAAAAAAAAAAAAAAAAAAAAAAAAAAAAAAAAAAAAAAAAAAAAAAAAAAAAAAAAAAAAAAAAAAAAAAAAAAAAAAAAAAAAAAAAAAAAAAAAAAAAAAAAAAAAAAAAAAAAAAAAAAAAAAAAAAAAAAAAAAAAAAAAAAAAAAAAAAAAAAAAAAAAAAAAAAAAAAAAAAAAAAAAAAAAAAAAAAAAAAAAAAAAAAAAAAAAAAAAAAAAAAAAAAAAAAAAAAAAAAAAAAAAAAAAAAAAAAAAAAAAAAAAAAAAAAAAAAAAAAAAAAAAAAAAAAAAAAAAAAAAAAAAAAAAAAAAAAAAAAAAAAAAAAAAAAAAAAAAAAAAAAAAAAAAAAAAAAAAAAAAAAAAAAAAAAAAAAAAAAAAAAAAAAAAAAAAAAAAAAAAAAAAAAAAAAAAAAAAAAAAAAAAAAAAAAAAAAAAAAAAAAAAAAAAAAAAAAAAAAAAAAAAAAAAAAAAAAAAAAAAAAAAAAAAAAAAAAAAAAAAAAAAAAAAAAAAAAAAAAAAAAAAGGTTAGGTTCGAGCCCTGAAGGTTTCTTATTTTGGAAATTGAAAAAAATAAAATTAAATTTGAAATTTAACCCGAACGGTCTAGTCAAAAGTGTAAGAGAAGCAGTGGTCCAGTGAGGACTCTCTCTGAAAAAGTAGGTTCGAGTCCCTGTGTTTCTTTTTTGGAAATGAAAAAAAATAAAATTAATTGAAATTTAACCCGAACGCCTACAAGTGTAAAGCAGCAGTGGTCCAGGGCAGGACCCTGACTCTGAGAAAAAGGTAGGTTCGAGACCGAGGCTTTCTTATTTTTGAAATTGAAAAAAAATTAATTTGAAATTTAACCCAACGTTAGTAAAAAGTGTAAGAGCAGCAGTGGTCCATGGCAGGACTCCTGACTCAAGAAAAAGGTTCAGGGTTCGAGACCCAGGGTTTTTAATTTTGGAAATTGAAAAAATAAAATTAATTTGAAATTTAACCCAAGTGGTCTAGTCAAAAGGTAGAGCGCGTGGCCAGTGGAGGACTCCTGACTCTAAGAAAAAGTTAGGTTCGAGACCCTGTAGGTTTTTATTTTGGAAATTGAAAAAAAAATAAATTTGAAATTTAACCCGAACGTAGTCGTCAAAATGTAAGAGCAGTGGTCCTGGTGGCCGACTTGAAAAAAAGTTCAGGGTCGGACCTGAGGTTTTTATTTGGAAATTGAAAAAAATAAAATTAAAATTTGAAATTTAACCCGATGTGAAAATGAGAGCAGGTGGCGGGACTCCAAAAAAAAAGGTTCAGGGTTAGACCCTATTTCTTATTTTGAATTGAAAAAAATAAAATTAATTTAAATTAACCCGAACGTGTCTAGTAAGAGTGTACGGAGCATGGTCCGAGGAAAATTATTCGAAACAAGGGTTTTGGAACTGAATTTTATTTTGGAAATTAAAAAAATAGTTAATTGAAATACAACGTGGTCAGTCAAAATTAAAGCACTTCATGAAAGGACTGTTCTAGAATAAGGTTCAGTTTGAGATTATTTAAATTAAATTAAAATAAATTAAATTTAAATTAAAACGTGTAGTCAGTCAATTAAGAAAGTGTCAGGGAGACCCTGAGTTCTGAAGTTCAGATTCGAAGTAAGTTTTATTTGGAATTGAAAATAAATAAAATTAATTTAAATTTAACCGAAGTGGGTAGTCAAATTAGAAAGGCAGGGTCGGGGGACCTCTCTGATAAAGGTTCAGATTAGAACCCTGTTTCTTAATTTTGGAAATTGAAAAAAAAAATTTAAATTAACCCAACGTACTAGTCAAAAGGTCAGGTGGGTCCAGTGGCTACTTTTAGAAAAAAGTCAGTTAACCTAAGTTTATTAATTTTAAATTAAAAAAATAAATAAATTTGAAAGTTTAACCCGACTCAGTAAAAGTGTAAGGGTCGGGGCCGGGCGGTCTATTAAAAAAATTAGTCAAAGAAATTTACATTTTTAAATTAAAAAGTAAATTAATTAAATTTCCCGCTAGAAAAAGGGTTTAGGGTGAGACAGGGTTTTTGATAAAAAAATAAATTCAGAATTAAGCCACGTGTTTGAAAATTGAAAAAAATAATTGAATTACCCGAAGTAATAGTAGGGTGAGACCGAGTGTTTTTTGGAATTGAAAAAAAGTTAAATTAGGTTACCAACGTAGCTTTAAATTGATTGATAGCAGATTGAATTAAGAAGGTTAGGTTCGAGACCTGTAGGGGTTGTCAATGAAATACAATATTTAAATAAGGATATGGTCAAGCCAAGGTTTTTCATTGAAGAAATTATTGAAAAAAACCGAGTTAGTTTAAATTGTAAAAAAAATTAAATGATTTGAATTAAACAAAGTAGTTACCCAGTGAGGCGTTCATTTTGGATTGAAAATAAGAATATTTGTTTAACCCAAGTTAGTATTTTAAATTAAGAGAAGTGGTCAGTGAAATTTTACCAACGGGAGGTTAAGTTAGACCAGGTCAGTGTTGCTTATTTTTGAATTAAAAAAATAAAATTAACTTTAAATTCCAGAATTGTCAAAAAGAAGAAATGAAGGCAACTCCGTATCTAGAAAAGGTTAGGTCGAGCCTGGCAGGTTTTTGAATTGAAAAAAAAAAATTAAATTTAATTTACCCGAAGTTTCTATTAAAGTAAGAGCAAGCAGTGCATTGGAACTTACCGAAAAGGTTCAGGTTCGAGCCGAGGGTTTTGCTTTGTAATTAAAAAAAAAATATTTGAAATTTAACCTCGTGTTTAGAAATGTAAGAGCACAGTGTTAATGAACCCTTATCTAAAAAAAGGTTCAGGTCGAGACAGTAGGTTTTATTGAAATGAAAAAATAAATTAATTTAAGAACCCTAAGTTTTATTTGGAAGAGAGATTATATGGAATTTCCCAACGTGAGTTTAGTTAGACCTGAGGTTCATTGAAATTAAATTAAAAAAATTTGAATTTAAGACTAGGTTTATTGGATAAAAAAAGTAGTTGAATTACCCTGATAGGTTCATTGAGACCAAGTTTTTGGAAATCAATAAAAAAATAAGGATGACCCAGTTTTTGTGAAATGTAAGAAAGTTGGGGTTTAATTAAGAAAGTTCAAAGTTAGAGCCAGTTTCTATGGAATAAATAAAAAAAAAATTTGTTTAACCCGAGTATTTTTATCAAAAGTGTAAAGATCAGTGTCCAATTGGAACTCGACTCTAAAGAAAGTAAGGTGGACGTGGTTTTTTTGGAAATAAAATAAATAAAAAAGTTTGAAATTAACCAAGGTTCTATAAATGAAGAAAGATATGTAGATCTGACTGAAAAATTAGTGAAGAGTAAGTTGGATTTGAACTGAAAAAAAAGTTAAGTTTGAGTACCCTAGCTTTTTTAAATGAAAATAAAGACATGAGATTTAGAAATTCAAAAGTTTAAAAGTTTTTCCCAAAGATAAAAAGTTATTCAAGACCCAGGTTTTATGAAAAGTAAAAAAAATTTAATTTCCAACGATAATGTTAACCAGTGTCAGTGGAATTGAGAGAAAAAGGTATACCCGAAGAGTTTAATTGAAAGAAATTTTTTGGACATTCCCAAATTAATTGAACAGAGCTCAGTAGAGAACTGATCATAAGAAAAAGGTTGGGTCAAGGGTTTCTTATATTTGGAAATGAAAATAAATAATTTAAATTTAAATTTACCGAACGTAGTTAGTAAAGTTGGGTCAAACGACTGAAAAAAGAGGTTCAGACCCTGTAGGTTTTATTTGGAAATAATAATAAAAAAATAATTAATTCCAACTGTAGTAATGTAAGAGGCATCCATGAAATTTAAAAATTAGGTTCAAGGAATTTTATTTAATTTTAAAAAAAATTATAAATTACCGAGTTGTATGAAATAAGAAAGTTCATTGATACCGAGAAAAGGTAAGGAGATAGTTTATTTGAATTAAAAAAAATTAAATTAATTTATTACTCAATAAGAAAAAGGAAGAATGGTGGGATCTGACAGAAAAGTTAGGTTAGATTTTTAAATTTAAAAAAAATTATTTAAATTTAAAAGTACATAATTTAAGAATCCAAAGAATATTAAGAAAGGTTTATTCCAGACCTGAAGGTTTTGGAAATAAAAATTTAATTGAATTAATTTATAAAATTAAAACAAGTCCTGAATCGAACTGAAAGAGGTCGACCGGTTTTTTTGAAAAAAAAAATTTGAATTGATATAACTGATTAAAAAAAGGAGTTCCAGTGGCGGTCATGGAAAACTGGAGCAGGGTTATTGGTATTATTAATTTAATTAAAATTAAATAAAAGTAAGAGTAATGGTAGGATCGATCATGAAGACTCGGGAGACCGGTTCTATTTTAATTAAAAAATAAATTTTGAAATTTAAGAAAAAAAATTTGGAAAGTCCGGGAGCCTGCGAAAAAGGTCAGGGTTGGACCTGGGTTTTTTTTTGAATAAAATAAATAAATTAAATTGAAATTAACCCGAAATGTAAATGTAAAGAGAGTCAGGTGGCGGACTCGACAGAAAAGGTTCAGGTTCGACCTGGCTTTTTATTTTGAAATTGAAAAAAAAAAAAAAATTAAATTCCAATAGCTAGCAAAGTGTAAAGAGCAGGCCAGTGGCACCTATTAAGAAAAAGGTCAGGTTCGGCCCCTGGTTTTTTTTATTGGAAAATTAAAATATAAAATTAAATTTGAAATTTAACCCACGTTTAGTCAAAAGTGTAAGAGCAGAGTGTCCCGGGCAACTCCTTGATTTAAAAAAAGGTTTTAAGGGTTTTTAATTTGGAAAATTAAAAAAAAAAAATTAAATTTAAAATTTTAACCCGACGGAGTAAAAAGTGAGGCAGCATGGCAGTGGAATTATTGAAAAAATGGTTAGTTCGGACCTGAAGGTTTTATTTTGGAAATTAAAAAAAATAAAATTAATTTAAAATTTAACCCAAGTATGTCAGTAGAGTAAGGTCATGGCCAGTGAGGACTCCTGACTCTGAAGGAAAAGGTTCGCGTCGGATGAGCTTTTATTTTTGAAATTAAAAAAAAAATTAATTTAAATTTAACCGAAGTTTAGTCAAAAGTGTAATGCAGAGGTCCAGTTAGGATTTCTAGAAAGACTTGGTTCGAGACCCTAAGGATTCTTATTGGAAAATAAAAAAATAAATTTGAAAATTAAAACATGGTTAGTCAAAGTGTAAGAGCAGATGTGGTCAGTTGAGGATCCAGACTCAAAGAAAAGTTGTCCCAATTGGATTCAATTTTTAAATTGAAAAAAAATTAAATTAAATGAAATTAACGAATGGTTTAAAAATGTAAAGAAGAGGTTCCGTGGGACTCGCTTTAAGAAGTTCAGGTAGACCTATTAATTTAATTTTAAAAAATAATAATAATAAATTAAAAAACACCGGATTATTATCAAAAGTAAAGTTAAGATAGCCCTTTTGCGGATGAAAAAAAAATTTGATTAAAACAGTGAAGATTGAAAATTTTGATTTAAAGAAATTAAATAAAAATTGAATTTAACCCAAGGTTAGTAAAAGTAAAAGCAGAGGTATTGGATAAAAAATTAAATAAGAAGAGACCCGGGGTTTCTATTGGTTTTAGAAATTAAAAAAATGTAAGATTTAACCCAAAGGTAGTAAATTTTAAGCGAGAGGTCAGGGCATTACCTGACTTAAAAAAAAGTTAGGTTAGAAAAGTTGGAAATTTAATTTTGAATTAAAAAAAAAATTGAATTTAACCCAACGTGTCTATCAAAAGTGTAAGAGCAGATGGTCCAGTGGGTTCTCCTACTCTGAAGAAAAAGTTCGGAGACCGTAGGCTTTCTTATTTGAAATGAAAATAAAAAAATTAAATTTGAATTAACCCAACTAGTATCAAAAGTGAAAAAGCAGGGGTTTCAGCCGGATACTTTAAAAATTAGAGTTCAGACCATTGGATTTTTTATTTTGAAATAAAAAATAAATTAAATTTAATAACCGACGTTTAAAAAAGTGTAAGAAAGTGTTCAGTGCAGGATCTGACTTGAAGAAAAGGTTCAGGGTCCCCTGGCTTATATTTTGAAATTGAAAAAAAAAAAAATTTGAAATTAACCAACGTGAGTTAGAAATTTGAGAGCGGGGGTTTCATTAGAATTCAATTGAAAAAATTTAGGTTTAAAAACCTAAAGGGTTCATTTTGGAAATAAAAAATAGTAAATGAAAATTATTTAGAATGTCTAGAAAGTAAAAGAAGGGTTTTATTGAATTTGAAAAAAAAATTCAAGGTGAATTTAAGAATGTTTAGTTAATTGAAGAATGAAAATTAAAAAAATAAATTAAAAGGGGAAAGACCCTGAAGTTATTAGTAAAAAAAACAAATTGAAAACCCGGTCTAGAAAATGTAGGCAGCGTTTCTTTGGAATAAATAAAAAAAAAATTCAAATTTAACCACGGCTTTTTTATTGGAAATGAAAAAAAGAAAATTAATTTGAAAAAGGTCAGAGGAGACCTGAGGTTTCAAAAAGGTTCAGGGTTCGAGACCCTGTAGGTTTTTTATTTTGGAAATTGAAAAATAAATAAAATTAAATTTGAAATTTAACCCGAACGTAGTCTAGTCAAAGTGTAAGAGCAGCAGTGGTCCAGTGGCAGGACTCCTGACTCTGAAGAAAAAGGTTCAGGGTTCGAGACCCTGAAGGGTTTCTATTTTGGAAATTGAAAATAAAAAAAATTAAATTTGAAATTTAACCCGAACGTGGTCTAGTCAAAAGTGTAGAGCAGCAGTGGTCCAGTGGTAGGACTCCTGACTCTGAAGAAAAAGGTTTCAGGGTTCGAGACCCTGTAGGGTTTCTTTATTTTGGAAATTGAAAAAAAATAAAATTAAATTTGAAATTTACCCGAACGTAGGTCTAGTCAAAAGTGTAAGAGCAGCAGTGGTCCAGTGGCAGGACTCCTGACTCTGAAGAAAAAGGTTCAGGGTTCGAGACCCTGTAGGCTTTCTTATTTTTGAAATTGAAAATAAATAAAATTAAATTTGAAATTAACCCGAAAACGTGGTCTAGTCAAAAGTGTAAGAGCAGCAGTGGTCCAGTGGTAGGACTCCTGACTCTGAAGAAAAAGGTTAGGGTTCGAGACCCTGTAGGTTTCTTATTTTTGGAAATTGAAAAAAAATAAAAATTAAATTTGAAATTTAACCCGACGTGGTCTAGTCAAAAGTGTAAGAGCAGCAGTGGTCCAGTGGTAGGACTCCTGACTCTGAAGAAAAAGGTTCAGGGTTCGAGACCCTGTAGGCTTTCTTATTTTGGAAATTGAAAAATAAATAAAATTAAATTTGAAATTTAACCCGAACGTGTCTAGTCAAAAGTGTAAGAGCAGCAGTGGTTCAGTGGCAGGACTCCTGACTCTGAAGAAAAAGGTTCAGGGTTCGAGACCCTGAGGCTTTCTTATTTTTGAAATGAAAAAAAAATTTAAAATTGAATTTAACCGAACGTAGTCTAGTCAAAGTGTAAGAGGCAGTGGTCCGTGGAGGATCTGACTCGAAGAAAATTTCAGGTTGAGACCTGTGGGTTTTTATTTTGGAATTGAAAAATAAAATTAAATTTGAAATTAAAACCCACGTATCTGTCAAAATTAGAGCAGCGGGTCCATGCAGGATCCTGACTCTAAAAAAAGGTTCAGGTCGAGACCTTAGGTTTTTTTTTTTGAATTGAAAATAAATAAATTAATTGAAATTAAACCAACGTATTAGTCAAATGTAGAGCAGCGTGGTCCAGTGCAGGACTCCTGACTCGAGAAAAAGGTTCGGGTTCGAGACCTGTAGCTTCTTATTTTTGAAAAAAATAAATTAAATTTGAATTAACCCAACGTAGTCAGTCAAAGGTAGAGCCAGTGGTCCATTTCAGACCTGACCGAAGAAAAGGGTTTCAGGGTTCAGACCCTGAGGTTTCTATTTAATGAAAAAAATTAAATAAATTTGAAATTTACCCGACGTTCTATCAAAAGTGTAAGAGCGAGTGGCCGTGGTACCCTGACTCGAGAAAAGGTTAGGGTTCGACCCGAGGGTTTCTTTATTTTGAAAAATAAAATAAAATAATTTAAATTACCCGAACGTGGTCTAGCAAAGTGTAAGAGAATGGCAGTGGTAGGACTCCTGACTCTGAAGAAAAAGGTTAGGGTTCGAGACCTGAGGTTTCTTATTTTGAAATGAAAAAAAAAAATTAATTGAAATTTAACCCGAACGTGTTAGTCAAAAGTGTAAGGCAGAAGTGGTCCAGTGACTCCTGACCAAAAAAGGTTAGGTTCGAACCCGAGGGTTTTTTTGGGGGAATTGAAAAAAAATAAAATAAATTGAAATTTTCCCGACGTGGTAGTCAAAGTGTAGGCGCAGTGTCCAGTGTAGGACTGATCTAAGAAAAGGTTCAGGTTCGAGACCTTAGGTTTTTTTTTGAATTAAAAAAATAAATTAATTTGAAATTTAACCCGACGTAGTCTAGTCAAAAGTGTAGACAGCGTGGTCAGTGCAGGACTCCTGACTTGAGAAAATTTTCAGGGTTCGAGACCCTGTGCTTTTTATTTTTGAATTGAAAAAAATAAATTAAATTGAAATTAACCGAAAGTCTAGTCAAAAGTGTAAGAGCAGCAGTGGTCATTTCAGACTCTGCCTAAGAAAAGGTTCAGGTCGAAAAAAAAAAAAAAAAAAAAAAAAAAAAAAAAAAAAAAAAAAAAAAAAAAAAAAAAAAAAAAAAAAAAAAAAAAAAAAAAAAAAAAAAAAAAAAAAAAAAAAAAAAAAAAAAAAAAAAAAAAAAAAAAAAAAAAAAAAAAAAAAAAAAAAAAAAAAAAAAAAAAAAAAAAAAAAAAAAAAAAAAAAAAAAAAAAAAAAAAAAAAAAAAAAAAAAAAAAAAAAAAAAAAAAAAAAAAAAAAAAAAAAAAAAAAAAAAAAAAAAAAAAAAAAAAAAAAAGGGGGAAAAAAAAAATTAAAAAAAAAAAGGGGGTTTTTTTTAAAAAAAAAAATTTTAAAAAATTAAAAAAAAATTCGGGAGGGGGCTTTTTGGGAAAAAAAAATAAATTTTTTTAAAAAAAGGGAAAAATTTTAAAGAAAAAAAAAATTTTTTTTTAAAAAAAGGGGTTTTTTTCCCCAAAAGGGTCTTGGAAAAAAAAATTTTTTTTTTTTTTAAAAAAAAATTTTAAAATTTTGAAATTAAATTTATAAAAATTTAAAAAAGGG
>JASTWB010000672.1:0-11290 GCA_032158295.1 Pycnopodia helianthoides | reverse complement strand
TTTCTTTAAAAAAAAAAAACAAAAAATAAAAAAATGAAAAAAAAAAAGAGGGTTTTGTTTCCAAAAGGGGGGGGTTTGATAAAACCAGTAATCAGGGTTACAGGACCCGGGTCAAGAAATTCCCACCTTAAAAAAAAGGGGAAAAAAAAAAGGGTTTAAAAGAAAAAATTTTCCACAGGGCAAAAAAGGACCCCAAAAAGGGGGAAAAGGGCCCAGGAAAAATCCAATAAAAAAAAAATTCAAATTCGTCAATTTTTTATTGGGGAGAATTAAAAAAGTTTGGCTTTTGAGAAATAAAAGTTTCCTAGGGGCAAATTTTCCGGGAAATTTTTTTTTAAAAAAAAAATTTACAATTTGGCCTAAAAAAATGAAACAATTTATTTTGGTGGATTAACCATTTACATAAATAAAAACCTGTAAAATTTTTGAGCTCAATTGGCATCGAGGTCGCGAGAAAATAGTGAAAAGAGACCTTATGTGTTTTCTATTTTTCAACTTCAAGTTTAATATGGGCCGCGATAAAACTATTGTTTTATTCATTTTCAAAACTAGCATTTTAGGCGAAATTTTTTAAGGAATCTTCTACATATTACTTTAACCATGTAAGTTTGTGTAATCTGTAAACAGTTTTTTCAATTCCCAATTTTACAGGCCTTTAAGAGAAAAAATTTCTTAAAATTTCCTCCCTTGAGCAAAAAAATGGCAGGATACCGTAAAAAAAAAAAAAAAAAAAAAAAAAAAAAAAAAAAAAAAAAAAAAAAAAAAAAAAAAAAAAAAAAAAAAAAAAAAAAAAAAAAAAAAAAAAAAAAAAAAAAAAAAAAAAAAAAAAAAAAAAAAAAAAAAAAAAAAAAAAAAAAAAAAAAAAAAAAAAAAAAAAAAAAAAAAAAAAAAAAAAAAAAAAAAAAAAAAAAAAATTTTTTTTTTTTTTTTTTTTTTTTTTTTTTTTTTTTTTTTTTTTTTTTTTTTTTTTTTTTTTTTTTTTTTTTTTTTTTTTTTTTTTTTTTTTTTTTTTTTTTTTTTTTTTTTTTTTTTTTTTTTTTTTTTTTTTTTTTTTTTTTTTTTTTTTTTTTTTTTTTTTTTTTTTTTTTTTTTTTTTTTTTTTTTTTTTTTTTTTTTTTTTTTTTTTTTTTTTTTTTTTTTTTTTTTTTTTTTTTTTTTTTTTTTTTTTTTTTTTTTTTTTTTTTTTTTTTAAAAAAAAATGATCGGGTTGTTTCCCAAAACAGGGGCCCAAATTTGCCGAGTAAAACCAATCAGGGGTTTAGAAGGGGGGCCCCAAGCATTCCCAGTTTCCTATACGGTTGAAACCTCCAGTCTTTTTAACTTTTGGGATTTAAATTGAGACAGGAAACAAATCAGGGGGAAAAACCCAAAATATGAAGAAAGGAAAAATTAAAATTTATTTTTTTTTATTTAATTAAAGTGGCCTTACTTGAGCAAAAAGAAAGGGTTCCGATTGAAAATGCCCTTTTGGGCCTTTTTAAAATGGCCTTGAAATACAGGTTGGGGGATAAACAAAACCCAAAAAATTGTGTTTAAATTTTGATAAAAATTTTA
Source organism: Pycnopodia helianthoides (assembly GCA_032158295.1). Taxonomy (NCBI): domain Eukaryota; kingdom Metazoa; phylum Echinodermata; class Asteroidea; order Forcipulatida; family Asteriidae; genus Pycnopodia; species Pycnopodia helianthoides. Next base: position 9,736 of record JASTWB010000672.1, on the reverse strand, counting down.
AAATTAATTTAAATTGGAAGTCGAAAATTAAAAAGAAAATTTTTTTTAAATTTTAAAAACATTTTTATCGGGAAAATTTGGTTTTTCATTTTCAAAGAGCATAGCCAAAATTTTTTAAGGAACTCTAAAATTATTTCTTAAAATAGGATATTTATTAAATTGGTTTTCAATTACAATAGTTTACGGCCTTTTAAAAAAAATTTTAAAATTTCCTGGAGAAAATTGAGGAATGTAATACAAAAATTTTTTCACTGCTTTTTATTATTTCTTTTTTTGGGTTGAATTTCTATTTTTTGGGCAGTGTAAAATTCTGGGCAGAATTTGAGGGAAACGGGAAATGATTTTTTAAATTTTGTTTTAAATTTTTTGGAAAAAACAAGATTTTTGGAAACAAAAATCCAAATTTTTTACTTTGGGGCTTAAACCATAAATTTCTAGATGGGTTAACCCCTGAAACAACCCCAAAATCCCTTCCAAAGGTGCTGCCCATCTGAATTCAGGCCGAATTATTTTAAACGGGTTGGTTTGATGAAGGAATTTTATAAATTTAATTGATCCCCTTCATACAGTTTATTTACTATCAAAAGGCTTTAAAAAAGAGCGGGCAAATTTGAAAAAATGCTTTTGTTTTTTTTTTGAAGGAAGAATGGGAAGGTATTTGAAACCATAAAAGGTTAAACCACCCAATTAAGAATTATTTTTTTCCCGGGCTTCTTTTGACGTTTTATTTTTTTAACCTGATTGTCCAAGGGTTTGATGAATAAAAAAAATCCGATGCTGAAACTTATGTTCAAGAAGTCTTGGTTTTTCCTTCTTTTGTTTGGGCAAAGTTTATGAAGAAAAATCTTTTATTTAAAAACTTTATTTTGGTAAAGCAAATGAAGAAGTTTCTTTCTTCAAACCCGGAAAAATGTTTTAAAAGGAAAACGATTTGCTTTTTTTACCCTACTCAAATGAACCTGAGTGAAAGCCCAGGGATTTGTCTTAAAAAATTATTTAAATTTCTGTGGGAAGGGGACAAAATGAGGTTTTCTATCCTGAGCAGGGAAGGATACCAAGATATGTTGATTCGTAAAAAGGGATCCAGTACAGGCCTTTAATTTTTCGGGACCAAAACGGAAAAAAAGGGTTTTCTCTGTGGTTGGATTTGTTTTGAAAATGGGTTTAAATCAAGCTTTTTATGGAAATTTTTATAAAAAAATAAAACCTTATTTTTATCAATTTTTTAATTTAAAAACCCCTTTAAAAAAGGTTGAAATTACCAAATTTAAATTTTATTTATAATCAGTTTCAAATTTATTCCCTTTTTTTTTGTATTTTTACTTTTGTTTTTAAATTAGTTTTATAATTGTATTAAAATTTTTAAATTGCTTTGGGAAATTATAAATATTTTGCTCCATGTCTTTTCCAAAATTTTTAAAATAAATTTAAATTTGTTTTCTTAAAAACCTTTTAGATTATTAGTAAAAATTGTCCTTCGAATTTAAAAAATGAGGTTAAATTTGATTAAATTTCCTTTTTAACTGAATATTCAAAAAATTTTTACACAAAATTTTTTTTAAAATTTGCTTGGACAAAAGCTTTTTTAATTAAAAAAATCTTGGGTGTGTACATTGGTTTAGGGAAATCCTGGGTTTTGTTCAAATTTTAAAATTAATTTTAGTAAATTTTTGGGTGTTTTTATAACCCCAAAATATTTGGGGAAACCTATTCTCCCCCTTTAAACTAAAATTTAACCTGGTTTTAAAATTGGCAATAGTTATTCTAGTGAAGCCTAGCATTGGGTTTGATAAAAGCATTTCAAACTTTAATTATTATTTTTTTTTGAGTTTTTTTATTTGGGTTAAATTTACCGGCAAAAGGGAACCAGGTTCCATCGTTTTTTTTTTCTCATCCAATGTGATTGTAATTTAAATTCCTGATTTTGGTGCCATTTTTAAAAATACAATAAACCAAAAAATCCATCGTTCTCGGGTGTAATTCAAATTTAAACCGTGATAGACCCCTCTAACCAGTTTGGTTGGGGTTTCCATTTTAGGAAATTTCAAGGGTTAAGTTAATAAATAAAAATTTATAAATTTGGATACAAATTTTGGGGCCAAAATTTTTTTTAAAGGATAAACCTTTTTGAATTATTTTTTAAAAATTTTGGAAAAAAAATATTTTTGTTGTAATGTCTTTTGCATAATTTAGTTAAAGAAAATTGCAAAAAGATAACATGATGAAAAACATACCAAAGGTTCATAATTTTCTTCCATGCGGGGATTGATCTAATTTAATTTCACCAATTGGAGATAACATTTTTTTAAACAAAAATAATTTTATTAGGTTTACCTGGCCTTTAATTTAAACTTACCAAAATTTAGTAGTTTTAAAACCCTAAAACCAAATAACCCTTTGGAAAGGATTTAAACATGGGTACATTTCTTTTCAAAATTTTTTTGTATACCTTTTCCCGGGTAAAAAGCAATTAAGGAATCAGGAACCCAAGAAACAATGTTACGGTTTGAAGTTTATACCAGATCAAATGGGCCTTCACCCCGCCAAAATTAGGAAATGGGAACAAATTTCCGGGCAGGAAAAATTGTGGAAATTTTAAAAATAAATTTTTTGGTTACTTAATTTTTAGAGAATAATCTCTTTTTAAAGCTAATTAAAAAGGAATTCTTAGTCGATTAAAAAATTTTTTAAATTTTGTTCCACGTTTTTAAAACGAAGGGAAACCCAAATCCACCCTTTTAAGCCAATGTTCAAAAGGAAATTTGACAATTTATTAAAAAGGATTTTTTCTTCAGGTTTTAAGGTAAGGAAACAGTTAAGAGGGAGAAATATGGGGAATTGGGTAATTTAAAACCAAAAAAACTGTTTGTTAAGGTTACATCACTATTTTGGTATTTTTGGGGTTGACTTAGGATTTTAATTGCGGGAAAATGAAGAAATATTCTTGTTAAAGAAAAATTTTCCTTAAGTAGTTGCCTTGTTCCTCGGAGGAAAGGGGTGAGTTGACCGTGGTTTGACCAACCTGGGGAATGCTTGATTTGTGACTGCCTAGGATTTGACCTTGATCAAGTTTGTTATTTAAACTGTGGATATTCCTGTGTGATAATTTAAAATGCATTTTTACAATAGTTTATGGTTAAAATTTAATTCCATAACAAGATTTTAAGGGGGCAAAATTAATTCAAACCTTCAAAATCCCACTGCAAACGCTCAAGAAAGCGGGCAAGTTTCATTTAAAATTTTTGAATTATATGTTCATTTATTTATTTATTTTACCTTTCCCCACAACCCCACCATATCCTTGGTGTGTTTTTTGGGAAGTTATTGAAGGCTTTTTTTTAATAAATTTGGGTGAATTTAATGACTTTAAATCCAAAGGGAAACCTTTCCCAAAGGCTTCTTGGAATTGAAAAATGCCATTATTTAAGGTACAACCATTTTCTTTTCCCAAAGGCCCAAAACCCGATGAAACTAAAAAAATCTTGGTAACATTTGGTTTAGTTTTAAAAAAAAGGGGTTAATCAAGTTTTAAAGTGCCCCCTTTTTTTTTTACATGATTTAAGATTTTTTTAAGAAAATGTCCTTAAGGGTTTTAAAAACCCTTCCATTTTTTTTTTAAAATATAATCCCTTTCCCTACAAATACAGGAAAAGGGGTGCCCATTATACAACAGATGCCTTTAAATTGAAAAATATTTTCAATTTTTTTTTTTTTTTGATTTTTTAAATTTAACTTTTTTTTTATTTTATTTTTGGAAAAAAAATTTATTTTTCCCAAATTTGGTTGGGCAATTGGAATCTAAAAATTGTTTTAACCATTTTCCCACTTTTCGGGAAACTTGCCATTTGGATTTTTTTTGGGGTTTTGCAAGCAGTATTTTTGGCAAACTTCTGTGTTAACAGGTTGATTTTGCCTTTTTAAATACAAAACCATTTAAAGTTTTAAACCTGGGAAGTTGATTTTACACCAGAGTTAGATTTTTTCTCTGGTACCCCCTAAACTGGTAAACCCTTTCCCTTAGAATCAAAGAATGTGTTTAAAAATTATGGTTAACAACAAATTTAACTAACACTCTTGAAGGTGACTTTTCCTTTGCTAAGAAAGCAATATGAATTGATCATTAAGGCTAAATTCTGATTAAGCAAGGAATCAGGTGATTTTCCCCCTTTTGGAATTTAGAAACCATGTTTTCTTCAAAAAAGGTATCAATTAAGATGATTTTCAGGATGCCATGGTTGGTTTTGTGACATAATAAATCAATAAAGTAAACAAAGTAAAAGTTAAAAATTGATAAGAAAAGGAAAAGGATATTTTCCCAAAAATTTAAATACCAAATTGGTTGATAAAATTGGAATAATCCCTGGGGTGATGTTTAAGCATTTTTTAATATGAATTTGAAATTTCCTTTTTTCCCCAAAAGCCCCCAAAAATTAAAACATGTTTTCTTAAAGGAAAATCCCTATAATAATTTTTCAATTGATCGAAATTTTCAAGTTGGGTTCGTGCGGACAAAATTATTTTGCTCAACCCAATCTGCTTAATCACCACCACCAATGCCCAGGACAACCAACACAGGACAATTCTCAAAAAGGGAAGACAATTTACAAGAATTTCTAGGGAAAATACAGTGTAACAGCTAAACTAGAAGAGATCCAATGTTGCATTGGGAAATGTGTCCTTGATTGAACAGTTGTTTTTACATGCCCAATTAAATGAGTACTTGCCGGGGCCTTTTGAAGCAAGCTCTATACAGATAATAAAATGAATTAATCAATGCACTTGCCGTGGCTATCTTCATGGTGAAGGTTACTGGGCAGGAGGAAGGGTTAAATGAGAACCTCCGTGTTGACCAACTAGAAAAGGCGGGTCCGGCTATCTAGCCCGGAAAAAGGCGTTCTTGTTGAGGTTAATCAAATACCGTGTACAAGTCGGATAAGGGCATTCAACTATTTTTAAAACTCAACAACAGGAATTTAAAGGGCTGGTAGCGGGAATCGTGATAGGTTCAATCATATTTTTTGAAAGGTCTTGCGAACAAAAAAAAACCATGGGTGAACTTGTGAAGACCTGTGAAACGCTCAACGTTTTTCACAGCCCATTTCTTTGCATCATCTTATTGAGGGTCGTCGAAAAATGGGGTAAACTTATAACGGCCAATTTGGTAATTCCAATGCATCACGCCCACAGGTGGATTTATGATCAAAAGACAAAGTTTAAAAATGTTCTTAAACTGCCATTAAGTTAAGTCTGTTTGAAACAAATAACTTGACCTTTTCCCGTTTCACTTTAATGAATAACATCTCAGAGTTGTGGAAGTAAGCAAAGAATTTGTTTTTTGAACAGTCAATTTATTTCCATTTAGAAACCTTAAGTGTTCTAGACCCTTAACAACAATTAGCAGTGTGAGAAATTGTTGAAGGAAAACAATTGTTTTTTCATAAGAGTGTCGTTACAACCACAATTCCACCCCAAAATTTTGTGGCTTTTAAAACAAATGCTTTTGTCCATACCTTAAAGGATGTTTAATGAAACAATTTTAATATGTTAACATTACAGTTTACAGAAATTCATAAGGCCCCGTGCTCCAGCACAACCTTTTAACTGTGAATACATACATCATGTTATAGATCCAACCAACCTCATGTATTTAGATTTGATCCAAATACATCTCAGTACTTTGAATTTCGGGACATAATTCCCAATATTTAAGAACTATAACACTCAAAAAGTATTCCCTGCCGACACTCTGAGGTAAAGCAGCTTTACGTGTTGACTTTTGAATTTGAAGCCTGAATTTTTGGATGCGGGCTTTTAAGTTTCCCAGAATTGGCTTCCCCCATGAGCGGATGATCATTAGAAGTGTACTTATGACTTCCAGCATTTCTGAAAACCTTCGATGAAATGACACTGAAACAAAACCAGCTGATAACAAACACCCCCCCTGTTTGTTCCCTTTTAGTAAACCCATTGGAGAGTTATTTCCCATGGTGGTTATGCAAACCTACCTAGATGATTCATGAGGGAGGCAAATTGAAACCTTATGGGCCATTGAAATCGTTATCAGAGTATTTTTTTTTTTTTTTTTTTTTTTTTTTTTTTTTTTTTTTTTTTTTTTTTTTTTTTTTTTTTTTTTTTTTTTTTTTTTTTTTTTTTTTTTTTTTTTTTTTTTTTTTTTTTTTTTTTTTTTTTTTTTTTTTTTTTTTTTTTTTTTTTGGAAACAGCCCAAATTTTGGTTTTCCCTTTCTTCGGGGGACTTGGGGATGGGAAGCGCAAGAATAATTTTTTTAACAACAGGAACCACAAAGAAAATTTTATAATTAAAAATTTAATTTAGTTTCAAAAAAATTTTGAAAATACAGATCGAGTATTTTAAAAAAAAAATTTCCCTTAGGGACCAAAAAAAAAAAAAATAAAGGGAAAAAAAAAAAAAAAACTTATTTTTTTTAGGACAAACATTCGTAAAAAGGGAAACCCCAAAAAAAATTTCCAAAACAATTTTGTTCAATCTAAAAGTAAAAAAAAAGGCCCGCTTCACGGGGTTTACAAACGGCCCATTTTAATCAAAAACTCAAATTTTTAAAAAAAAGTTGTTCCCCCAAAAGTTAAAACTTCCGAGATTTGCAAAGTTCACGTTCCAAAAAAACTGGGGCACATCGGGTTTTTCCGTTGGTTTTTTTTTTAAAGAAAAGGGGGAAAAGGGTTGGAAAGAAAAGACATATATAGATTTAAGTTTGAACAAAAAAAACAACTAAAAAAAAGGGATATATTTTTTTGAAAAAAATTTCTTTTTAAATCCTTTTTCCCCAAAAAAATTTTGATTAGTGTTTTTTTTAAATACAATTTTTTTAATATTTAAAAAAAATTTTTAAATTTTTAAAAAAAAAATTTAAAAAGGGGGAAAGCCATTCCTTAAAAAAAACCCCTTTTGAAGATCCAAAAGGAACCTTGGGTTTTGAAACAGAAGTCTTTTTTTAAAATTCTTTTTTTTAAAAAAGGGCAAAAAGAAAGGGCAATAAACCTTTTTTTTTTGGGGTTTTTAAAAAATTTTATTTATTTCAAAATTTCAGTGGCTAGTTTTATTCCAATTACAATAGGTAATGCTAACTTGTAAAAAATATTTTGGGAAAAACCCAAACGTTGAAGCAATAATGACTTGGTCCACAGGAAGTACAAGAAGATGCACTTTAAGTCAATATTTTTATTTTTGTAAAGATTAAGGAAAATTTTGGGAAAAGTATGCTGAGCCAAAGTAAAAGGCTTGCTAAATTAAGTCCCCAAACTCATACATAATTAAAATTAAGAATCAACCTTTAAACCTTCATGTAAAAGGACTTATTTTAACTTTGAAGATAAGGTGGGGTGCTTTTGGCTTATGTGCTCTAGAAGTTCCTAAAAACAACGAGCTCAATTCAGAGCTTCTGTAAGCAAATTAAGGTTTGTACTCAAAATCGCCATGTGTAAGTATTCACAGGTTCATGGATCTTACGGGATGCGACATTAGAATTTTGGTTAACACCACGCAGATTATCAAACCTTCTAATGGGAAGTTGTGCATAAAAAAATCGAAATTGGTATTTCATTAACCAGACATCAAATTGTGCAAATTTCATTGCTAAAAATTAGTTCCACCAAATTTTTTCAAAGTTACATTGGCCGGTTCGACTCTTTTTGATTAGAGAGTACATTTGTTGTTTTTCGTTGCAGTTTATGAAATTGGCATCACAGGCCTTCAAACCCCTGACTTAAATTCTTTTTTAAATCTTAAACACGTTTAGGTTTTGTAATACATCAAAGTTAAAGTTTAAGATTTGAACGTACCAACCAATAGAGCATTTTATGTATGGTAAAAACTTCTACGATTTCTTATAGTATTTATGTAAAACAGCGCCAGTGATTAAAACCTACGTAATTTAGAAAAATTCACATAATTTAAAGCAATGTTCAAATCTCCAAAGTTTTATCAACTTTAAATTTTTTACTTTATCTTTTCAAACTTAACGAATATTTGAACACTAAACTTAATTTATAATAATTGCAATTGAAGTATTAAACTAAAAATAGTTAATGAGATTCCCCAAGTTTGAAAAGAATGATTTTCCTCTACATTAATTAACACCGAGGTAAAATTAATTTCAAACAAAACTAATTATTTCTTTATTGTTATTTATTTACTGTGTAGAAGAATTTGAACAAAATCACAGCACAACCCGGGAAAAAGCAAAATCGTTTATTTAATTTAAGGAACCCAGAAACATCGGAAAAATCACATTGGGAGGACTGAAAGCTGATCGGAAATGACCGGTCTAAGTAGGGAGAAGAATACACCTGCAACTCTGGAAAAGTTTTAAGAAAACCGATTAAACCAAACAAACTCAACACTGTCAAAATATATACAAAACCCTTGCTTAACAGTTCGTGCTCTAACCAATAGGAATAATAAAAGAACTACATAGATTTAAAATGTTTGCAAATCTTCAAATTTAAAGACAAATACTGGGAATTTAAAATAATGTGTTTCCAAAAACGTAATTACCATGATGTTAACATGTACAAATTTAAATCCAATTGTGACTGAACAAAGCGTCCACAAATAGCCCGAAACATGTGATATTACCACCAAAGATTCTTTTTAGAAATAATAATTTTTACTAAGTGAAAAAAGAGATTCGTATATCGGGTGAGAAAAAAAAATAACCACCTAGATCGTGTTAATATCAGTTCTAAGTTTTACACAAAAAGGGGTTTAAAACTTTTCCCAAAAATTTTGTTGTAATTATTCAATGCCGTTGTATAAAATATATTGTTGTATAGTGATTCAATTACTATTTTTAAATTTCGATCGAAAAATTTTAAAACAGTTATGTAATATAAAACTAATTTAACGTAAGTAATCTGAATTCAAACATATGTAAAAAAATGGAAGATTCCATTTGTGAAACAATTACTTGTCAAAATAAAAAACGTTTCATTTAGAATTGTGCCTTTATGATTTTTTGTTACTTGTTTTAAATAATTTAAATTATTTTGTTGGGGATGATACTTTTCTAAACTTTCCCTACTTAAGGAAATTAACCTATTTATCAAAGACCATCTTGTTTAAAATCCAGAATCCAACAGTAATAATTCGTATGTGCTAGTTGTGAGATAACAGAAAAAATAATGTTGTTCTTCATTGACGTTCTTAATTTACCAAGCATAATACTTTTTATTAACCAAGATTAATTTCCCACAGCCCCCTTTATTTTTACCTCTTTTCTGACCAAATGCTACGGGGTTCCAGTTGTGTGATTTCGGTCGTCCCTCAACCCTCGTTTATTTTGATTTGAAAACCAAGTTGGGTTTGGGTTTCCCATCAACTCCAAGGACTTCCACACCCTTTCCCACTCAAAAAGTGATTTGTTTAAGAAAATTTGGGGGTAAACCAAGTAACCGGCATAGGAATCCCGGGAAGAACGCCACCTTTGGGCCTGTAAGTTACGACATGGACATGGTTAATATACCGGGGGAAAGTCAGAAATTTCCGAAAAGGAATATGAAGCCCGCTTGTCTCATTTAAGTGATTCAAGTATTGAAATTGCGATTTCCCCCAAAAGGGACAGGAACATAGGCAAAAATTTTTCAGAATCTTACCTTATTCATTTCTCATTTTGTTAGCATGCCATCCCATAAAGAAATCGTTCCTTATCTGTCAAAAACACAAACTTTAACATGAGAATCTATGGGCCAAATCCTAACG